>CM055266.1:39657452-39688443 GCA_029237695.1 Conchocele bisecta | reverse complement strand
CCAAAACGTGTCATAACAGTTTGGGCTGAGAAGCGGGGCCCATTGGTTGAGGGGCACTATGAATATTCGTTCGGTGCCAAAGCGAGTAATAAATGTGGGGGATACACTATGACAGCCGCAGGTGAAGTTATCCAAATGGCGGTCTGCTCGGGTTAATGGTAGTGGTAAACCTGTGGGTGCGGTCGCGATAAATATTGTAGTAGATGGGGAAGAACGGGGAGTTGGAGTCACTAAAATCTCTGGAGATAGTTCGACGGTGGTTTCGTTCTCCGGTTATGATCGAATTAGACTTTCCAAAGGTAGTGTTATTAACTTTGTTACGAATCGGTGACCCAGAGAGTTCTTCCACTATTATCTCATTGTTAATTGAACTTATTTTGTAAATACTAATATGATAAAATCATGAACGAATCAACGCTTCCAATTGTCAATACCACTCCATCAACACTGTATACAATTAACGAAAGAAGTTCAGATTTTAGGTTGAATAATATCGTCGCTATGCAGGATATTTTAGTTAGAGAATATACAAATAGAAAAAGAAACGCTAAAAAATATAGACGCGCTGTGAACATGGCTGAAGCATCTAGCACGGCTCTGGCGAGTGTTTCTGTATTGTGTGGGGCGGGGACAGCTGTAACTATATCCACCATTATAACGGTTCCTGTAGCGGGGATTTTATGTGCGGTGTCGGCCGTTTCTGGGTTGTTGTGTATGGTAATTAGGGCGTCGGGTGGAAAAATCGAGAAAAAATGTAGAAAACATGATAGAATATCTGTTCTCGCCAGGTCGAAGAAAAATACAATCGACGTTATGGTGTCCAAAGCGTTGGCTGATAAGAAAATATCAAATTTAGAGTTTGAATCCGTGGTGGAAGAAATGGGGAGATATGAAAAATTAAAAAATGATATTAGAATCAAAGCGCGCGCCACCATGCCCAAGATTGAGAGTACTGATTGGGATAAATTTAGGGTAAAACTTGGAGATAAAGTCGGAGGAAATTAATATTTGTATTAAATAATTAATTTTATAATTAATTTAAAGAAAATTATAAAATTAATTATATTGGTGCAGTAAACAATTTATTAATTAATTTTAGGAAAATTATTAACAATTTAAAAAGAAAAAAAAGAAAAAAAGTTTTAGGTTCCACCGAGGCTCGAACCCGCGCCAGCAAAACCCTTCTGGGTTCACCCCGCTAAGACTTCGCTTAAATTTCTTCTATATTTTTTTGCTTTTTATTTTTTTTTTTCGGCTTAGCGAGGTGTGTTACACTCACATCTCCTACACCCCATCATTGGACCGATACCGCGGACCCCACCTCATCGTTACCTCCATCCAGCTATAATGTGCAGAGCGGCCAGAGTGAAGTACATGTGGCGAAACTTATCTCACTGTTGAGATATTAATGCCGGCGTCCCGACACCGAACTGTGTTTATTTCTCGTATATAAACTTAACTTTGCTGGTGAAATAAAAAAAATGTTATTTATTATTAATTAATTATTTTATTATATTAATTAATATGTTTTCTATATAATAGGGGGTGTTCAGCTTTAAATTATAAATATTTTTATAATTTTATTAAAATTAATTAAATAACGAACCATCCCGGAAATTCGTGAACTATATAACCCTCACTACGTGTTTATAAACTGTGTACACCACCTGTGATAGCCCGTTTACATACCACCGATAAGGCTATAAATAGCCGTGTGTGTAATATATATTACAGTGTGTTTATTTTCCATCCGGAAGACGTAATCGTGTAAACCTCTCTATAAATGGACACTTAATATACGTGTAAGGTGGGACACCTAATTTACATTTTCATAACGCGTGTAATTGGAACATTGTCGTCTGTTTGGTGTTATGATTACAACATAAATTTATAAGCGATATCGTAGAAATGTACATTCGTAAACGAATCGTTGGGTTTTAATAATTTTATATAATAAACCTTTAGTTTTTCATATTCCGATAACGCATTATCCGTCTTAATTTTTTTTTTTGTAGTGTCCTCTTGTATAGTTGACATAATTGCCGGTATAATATTGTAAATGCAACGTTTTTATCAGAGTGTAATAAATTACGCTGGTATTTCATGTATTCGATATCGCCTAGTGTTCTCATTTTTATAGAATTTATATATAGGATTATAACCCCCGTATTCTTCGTAAACTTCTTCAACACAGCCATTAAAAACTTTCAATTCCAATTGTATTATATTATCCATTTTCTGTAATAATATTGGTACTTGTTTTTCTGTTCAATTTTTTCCAATTAGAATTTTCAAATCCATTACAATATGATTGTAGAAACGCATATCCGTAAACGAATCGTTGATTTTAAACGGTTTTATAAAATTATTTTTATGATGTTCCGGTAGTTGTTCTCCGATCCTATTTAGTCGCTTCGTTTCACGAATTTGATCCTTGTACCGGCGACATAATTGCCGGTATAATATTGTAAATGCAACGCTTTTATCGGAGCGTAATAAATTACGCTGATATTTCATGTATTCGATTTTGCATAGTGTTTTCAATTTATAGTAATATTTTTTCACCAAAGACATTACAAAATTCCAATTCCCATTCTATTTTATTATCCATTTTGTTATATATTTTTATTATAACCTATGAAATGTATCTGTTCAATGGATTTGACATGATATAAAAGATGTATTTATGACACCAATATATTTTTTCTCAAAAGTCAATTAACAATATAATTGGGACTACCTCTTTTCAAAATTATTTTCTCCAAAAATTCATAAATTTGCTCTCGGGAGACAATTTTCCTCGTTAACCAATTTTTGATTTTTCGGGGGTGGTGGGGGTATTATAGAGGGTTATAAATTATATCACGGTAGGTGGTATCATTTTGACTCCCTTACTACTACTGGTGCTGAACTATCATTTTCAGTGACAAGTTTGATCATCGGGAAATGAATATTAAACTATAGTGCAGATTTAGGCATTAAACTGCTGGCTAATCTTGAATTGATTTTAAATTGGCCGTTAATTAAACTTACAACTTCATTCTGTTCTTGTGTTAGAATTGTAATAAGTGTCCATTAATCTACCGTTATATTGAACAAATATATTGCCCCCCCCACCCCCCCCCCCCTCCCCTAAAAAAAACAACAACAACGTACTTAATGGTCATATATTGAAAATGCACGTATTAACTATACAGTTGATGATACTTATATGGCTGTGCCAATTATGATCAATACTAGTTACGTGGCACATATTAGCCACCATACATATGTTGACGGACATTACTAATATGATAACAACAATAAAAACAACAAAACAAAAGAAAAAAACAAGGTTTTCGTCGCCCAGAATACAAACAGAATGCAGGAAGCTGATGTGCCGTTGGTGAACTATTTTTGTTCCCCATATTGACATCATACGGAATCGTGTTTCCTTGAAAAGCAGACAAATTGGCAATTGCAAACGACGTGTTTCTATGTCATGAGTTTTCGTGGTTAAATACAAAATTGGTGACATGTGTTACAAATGTACAAACTAGTAATTTACATAAAACTGATCATTTAGTATGCATACAATACCGAAAATTAAGAAATAAATGAAGAAGAAAAATATTGTAACAAACCCCTGGCCGTATTTTAAATGTATGGAAGGCTAGTAGTGCCATAAGCACCATGTCATTTCACTTTTATTTTTTAAATTCTTGTCATTTCAGAATTTAACGTTGCTGCGTGCGGTCAACATCCCTGAAGTTCCAACAACTACTACGAATGTTCGCACAGGACGTGTACAACTGAATATATAGACCAGAAATGTAAATATGAAATAGCCTATGTAATACCATGATAATAATAGTCGGCGACCACTGTAGCTCCTGTTCGATGTTCTTATTCTCGCCGCATACACACGTGCCTACTTGCCAAGGACATTTTCGCATAAACATATTATACCCCTACAATGAGTTTACAAACCGACATAAGCTACAATAGTGAACTAAAACAGTAAATACAAATGGAGACCGAATACCAGTGTGTAATGACAGTTCGACATTTAAGTTACTACGCAAAGCAAATATGTGCTGTTCATCCAGATGCATGCAGGCAATAATAATAATTATATTATTGCAAGTTCTGTAAATATTGCGATTCAATAAATGATGGTGTGTAATACCATATGATGCATATCATGTCAATAAGTTAATGAAACCAATGTACACCTGGGTGTGTTCAAGTGTACAACTATGTTCACATGCAAGTGTATACCTCATATGTGCCATTTGTTTACATCCGTCTGATAAAATTACATCGATAAGCATTCAAAGTATTCACTGTTCACAAATGATGTTTATAAAAACACCGGATGGACAAATGTCTATTTTCAGGTGTTGGAGCTTGTACTGATGGTTAGCGATAGCCTGCGGTACCATGATGTCACAGAAACAGAATACCCCGACACCCAGCACAAAAGCTGAAGTAACAGACTGGTCACTATGCGTCATATGTCAAAACTCAATTGCTGAAAAACTGGTAAATCCAACAAATAACCACTGCATTGGTTCCAAGAGATACACCGGGTATCGCACATTGGAGGACAATCTAAACATATTGATATACATAGAAAATGTTCCATTTGACATTTCCAGAGTAAATGATGGGTCAGGGATTGAATCCACACTCACGAAAAACGTTGCTAAATGGCACAAGTCGTGTTATTCATCCTGTAACAAACATCACATTGACAGAGAACGAAAGCGAAAATCCGATAATGACACAGAAACTGCTGTGAAACATAAACTTCGTAGGAGTTTATCATTGAATTCACCTGATGAACATTTGAATATATGCTTTATATGTGATAAACACATATCACCGAGTCAGTCACACAGAGCCCAAACACTAAACGTCGGTAGCAATGTGCACTATATGGCGACGTTTGTTGACGATACTATGTTGCAGGGTAAACTCACTTCCGGAGACATACCAGCTAAAGACGCACAATATCACAAGGCGTGTTTGACCAGTCTGCACACGAGATATTGATCACATCAACGACAACGCATCACAGAACATAAATCTGATGACGTAACGCCAGAGGCCACTGCATTGGCAGAATTGGTATCTTACATTGAAGAGGTTCACCAGAGCAACGATGATTCTACTACGATTTTTAAACTTCAAGATCTTGCTGCGTTGTACAAAGAGCGCATTCGTCAGCTGACAGATAGTGAGGCAGGATACATTCACGCTACTAGACTTAAGGAAAAGCTCCTCGCCATATTGCCGGGACTAGAGGCAAACAAGTCAAAATCAAATGATGTGATTATATCATTCAAAGACGATATTGCTGACACGTTACTAACTGCCAGTGCGGTCACACAGACAGTGATGATGTAACACTCATGTGGGCTGAAAAAATTGTGCGGAACAAATTGTTCGAAGCAAAACACTCTTTTTCTAGATCTTTATTGGACTCTGATTATAACAGCATTCCGTCATCACTGGTAGCGCTGGTCCAAATGCTATTATATGGTACGAATATCAAATGCCAAACTGCGTGCAATTCTGAGATGAAAAAACCTGTGTCATCAATTTCCCAATTAGTAATATATAATGCTGTGAAACGAATTCGCAAGGACAATACATTCTCACGGCACAATCCAGATCGGGAGACACAGCTACCATTGTACTTGGGTCTACTGGTCCACAACAAAACCAGAAAGCGTGAGCTGATAGACACTATGTTTGAAAAGGGAATAGCTGTGTCATATGAAAGAGTACTCCAAGTATCTACAGCTGAAGGTAATAAAATAATAGACCAATACGAACGTGATGTCGTTGTGTGCCCTACTACACTAAGAGATGGACTGTATACGACCGGAAATCTAGATAACATTGACCATAATCCGTCATCATCATCAGCTCAAGATTCGTTTCATGGCACCGCTTTATCGCTAACGCAGCACGTGACATATGACAATACTGGTTTGCCACGATCGAACAATGATGTAGTAGCAGAAGGTGAAAAAACTTCATCGAAATCAATAAAACAATTACCAGATGAGTACACGTATGTGCCACCAGCTCAGTTTCCGATGGAGAAGCCAGTGTCAATAACTTATAACGCCGCTACAACAGATACCACTCAACTTGACGATGCTGCACAGCAACAATGGCTTACTACGGTTGCTGAACTCATCAAGAAAGGAAAGCTGGACAAACATGACAACATCTCTTGGTCGGCTTACTTTGCACATGTGCAGGAATACGTACCACGCCTCCCAGCAATCACATGTACGCTGCCCATGTTCCGCGACTGCGCTCATACGTTAGCCATGGTAAAACATGGCATGGATCTCATCAGGAAATCGACAGAACATATCAACCCAGGACAAGTTCCTGTCATAACTTTAGATCAGCCGTTATTTGCTCTTACACAAAAGGTTCAGTGGTCATGGCCTTCAATTTATGGAGAAGGCAAATAAGTTGTTTTACTGGGAGGCCTTCACATAGAGATGGCAATTATGAGTTTCATGGGCGACTGGCTGGAAGAAAGTGGTTGGACGACTGTATTGGCAAGCGCAAACGTAACTACCGAAGGCAGGGCAGATAATTTACAGAGGGGTTCTGATAAATCAAGAGCACAATGGGCTCACCAGGTGACAGCCGCTGCCCTTTTCATGCTGCAGGCGAATTCATACAAAGCTGCAATGGGTACATCATCGAATGTTAATTTACCTTTTCCAGATTGGTGTACAGAGATGGAACGTGACCACCCACAATTTTGTTATTGGAACAAAACGATGCAGCTGGAGCTACTGTTCTTGCAGTTTCTCCGTTCGCAACGGGAGGGGAACTTTCAGCTATACATGGACACTCTATGCAGGATATTGCCATGGATCTTCGCGCTAGATCGCTACCACTATGCGAGATGGCTGACAGTGCATGTCGCAGACTTAGTACAGCTTCAGAATACATACCCAAGCACGTTCGCGGAGTTTAGCAAAGGACATTGTGTGACCCAAAAGACGTCACACAGGTTTTCTGCGATTGCCCACGACCACGTACATGAACAACTAAATGCCATGGTCAAAGGAGATGGAGGAGCTATTGGCATCACGGAAAATGAAGCAGCATTGCGACGGTGGATGGTAGCCGGCCCTGAGGTGTCGAAAATTCTACACGAATATGAGAACTCTGAAAAGGCACACACTGTAGACGACAGTCATCACGAACAACGAGCAAGCAGGCAAAATGCATTTGCATGTGATGTGAAAAATGTAGTCCGAGTAATTGACGAGATGGGAAATCCATTCACTGATGAAAGCTGTGAGCTATATAGCTTGGATAAGAATGTGATTATGTCGGATGATGTCGTCAAGAGCGTACATGATATAGAAGACGTTGAACAACTAAAATACAACAACTTTGTCCATAACAGAATTACACAACAGCGAACTTCATTCTATGACACCATAAGCAAGAACAACTTACCTCTATTCAGAACAGGCCGCAAGAAATCATCAAAGACAAAATCAAAACTAACCAACATGAAGACAGACGTCCAACTCTTCTCCAGGATGTACATATCATGCCAATCCAGAGTTGGAAATTTAACAACCTTCTTCCAGCATGAAAATCACATTTGAAATACCCCTCGCTGATGTAAAAATCATAGATGGCGCTGCCCTGGTACACCCTTTAGATCCCAGGAAATCCACTGTGGCTGTGAAATCATTCAGTGACTATGCCCAGCGAGTATTCATGTCTTACATTCACAGGAAACTAGATAACTCCAAGCGGCTGGATGTGGTGTGGGATGTTTACAAATATAACAGCTTGAAGGCTCATGTAAGACAGTCTCGAGGCGACGGCCTGGCACTCCGGGTAACTAGCGACATGATGGTTCCACGACATTGGGCAAACTTCTTGCGGGTCGACTCCAATAAAACTGGACTGTTCAAGTACCTGGCAAGTGTAATGAAATCCAGCAGTGTCGCTGACGACAAGCAGCTGCTTTCAACAGATGGTGAGCTCATTGTTTCTCCATGCCAGCTGGATATATCGGCGATCAACAATTGTTCTCACGAAGAAGCCGACAGCAGGATGTTGCTGCATGCAGCACATGCGTACCAACAAGGATACAGACGCATTGTAATTCTGGCCACAGATACAGACGTCCTAGTATCGATTGCCACAGCCAGTGTTCTGGAAGGATGTGAACTTTCGGTGGCATTCGGACATGGTACCAAGTTCAGATACATTCCGGCACATTCTATTTCATTACATTTAGGGGCCGAGTGTTCGTGAGCATTGCTGTTCTTACATGCAGTATCTGGCTGCGATACAGTCTCCTTCATCCACGGAGTAGGAAAGAAGACGGCCTGGGACGTGTGGCGTTCTATGTCACATCTGGAAGAGGTGTTCAACAAAATGGCACATTCACCTGACACAGTATCCGATGATGTTCTGTCCGAAATGGAGAGATACTTCGTGCTACTGTACAGTAGGACAGCAACATGGAATACAGTGAATGATGCCCGTCAACAAATGTTTGCCCATGGAAATCGGAAGTTGGTAAACATTCCACCAACAGCAGGGGCTCTGAAACAGCATGTTTGGCGAGCTGCGTACCAAGCTGGTCACGTTTGGGGGCAGGCACTTGTCCCAAATCCAACGCTGCCTTCGCCAGATGAATGGGGCTGGACAAGAGAGAATGATGGAAGCTGGTCACCGCTATGGACAACTCTCCCCGATGCATCAGAAGCATGTCGCGAACTTATAAAGTGTCGCTGCAAAAAAGGATGCTCTGTAAGGTGTACAAGTTCCAATGCAAGCCTCCCGTGTACACAGTTATGCTTATGTGCAGGACAATGATCGAGAGATTGATACAAATGGGATATACCATGTATATACATTACTTTAGCAAACGGGATAGTCGAACAGTTTAGCGAGCGGCTCCCATAGCCTTTTTTCGCTCGACCAAGTGTTTCCCATATCGCAGCATGTGCTATACATGCATATTTGTTATTGTCGCTTTTATTGGCAGCCATTTGAAATATAAAGATAGCTGTAGCCATTAAATTAGCTAGTGTTATAAATTGTATTTATTTTGGGATTATTGGCCAATAAGCATTGGCATATGCATCCAAAACCATAAAATGTGTAAGTCTCACATGCCGAGATATGGGGAAACAACTTCTATAGGCGGCCATTTTGAAACTAAAGATGGTTACATCGGCTGAATAAGTTAATATTATGATTATTGTTAGTAATTTGTATATTTACCATGACAATATTGGTAATATATATCAGAATTCAACTTCTATGAGTCAATTGTCAAGATTTGTGGAAAATCCAAATTTATTGGCGGCCATTTTGAAAATCAAGACGATTACGTGGACAAATGCCTACATTTGATTAATTCCAATGTGCATGTGTTTCCTGGCACTGACAGCAGAGCATAAACACGCGAATTGAGTGTCAATGATACTTGTATATAACTATATCGACACAAAATAGATTTTTTGGCGGCCATTTTGACATCAGCCATTTTGAACCGGAAGGAGGCATTTTATCGATTGTCTCCTCGACTTACATTTTTCAGCATACTCGAAAACCCCTGTGTACCAAATGTCATGCTTTCCGCCGGAAGTGCACTACTTTGGCGCTTATCGATGCCACTATTATTGCAATTAACAAATTAAAAAGCGGATGACCCAATTGAGTGATGTTCATAATCTCTAAATGATTTGCAAATAGGGTTCCTTTTCTTAGTCGGCATTCAAATTATTGAACAACAAGTGATAAAAGTCAACAATCGCTCTAAAACTACATATATTCACTCTATAAGTGTTACTAATAGTATATACCCAGCTTCTGATTCACAAATTAGTAAGTTGTGTGTTGTACATCTGATATAAATTGAGTAATTTGATGCTATACATGTATACATGAATGTTAAATGTTTTTACCCGAGCTATTAGCCTGGATTTAGTAACTATATGAAAATTCTCAGTCATTGCAGATATGCTAATATTAAGTTAATACGGTCTCGGTGTCACTGTTTGCGGGTTTAACTTTAGAAAAACACGCGGTACTACGCCATAAAAAAGTAGTTCAACAACAGTAAAACAGCGAGCTATCTTACCGTTTCAGCGTAATACATCCGTTGTTGTTTTGTTTTTTGGGGTTATATGTGTGTTATTGCAAAATGTTTTTGTATACTTTATAAACTATTAACTGTTATGTATTAATATGAGTTATTTGTTATGTATGTTGATATATAGTTTTCGTAATTCCGTCCATCCACGTTAAAGAGTTTGGGTAACCATTATCTCTGTGACGTAATTTCGGATGGACCTCAAACTTCATATACTTCCTTATCATCAACCTTATTTTCATTCCATACCACACTCATGCGGCCTTCATTTCCAAGGTGAAGGTCACATTACTTAGACATTTGCATCCGTACGATTTGCCTTAAAGTTTTCAGCAACCGTAAGTCAGATTGACTTCAAACTTCATATACTTCCTTATCATCATCCATATTTTCATTCCATATATGTACCACACCCATGTGGGCTACTGATTCGACGAATATGTTGATTTTAAATGGAGTATATATGATTTTTTGTGTGAAATATTAAAATGGTTGCCATGACAACCAATATTATTAAACGTTCACATGTTCAAGTGTATTGCAAGATGGCAACAGTACTCGGGTGTATTGCATTGATTTTCAAAAAGTAAACACCTTTTAAACAAATACTATTTTTGTGTTTTCCAATATTGGTTACCATGGTTACTATGGTAATGCATATATATTTCAGAACTAGTGTATAATAACATATGACAAAGCAATATATCCTGTGAGTATATATAGTCGGGAAATTATTGAGCAAGTGAAACTTGTATGTAGCTGACAATTTGAATAGTTGCTGTCATAACTACTGACAAGCCGCAATACATCTATTTCGCAAAGTTCCGCATCCCTCCTGGTGCCAATTCTTAAGACTACAATGTACTTTCCAACAAATTAATTCTTAGTATATGTGTCCTCCACAAGCACGTACTGCGAATGATTTCAGGACTTTCAGTCCTTTGATTATTCATTCCTGTTGAGGTGTTTGCACATTACACATAGCATATCACCTGGAGGTAATTGCAACTAAAAGTGTTTCACTGCTATATGCTCTATATTAGCAACAAGAGCAACCATCAAGTTTGCAACCAGCCCAGATTACCTTGTGAATTTGCAAACGTATGTATTGTTCAGTCTACCTGTTTTATACAGCAGGGCCCGGTTGCTCAAAACCTCTGTTAGCTTAACAGACTGTTAAATCCCTAGCAATGCTAAGGATTTAATAGTCTGTTAAGCTAACAGAAGCTTTGAGCAACCGGGCCCAGTAGGCGTGTGGCAGACAGAGGGTGCTGGGCGGGCAGAGTTTATCCACGCGATAACTCGAGTTTTACTTGACTACTTTTATAAAAAATTGGCCTACATGTTTATCATGGCAAGGATAAAACTGTATTGATTATCTGTTGAGTTGTCTCCTCATGACCGCCATTTAATTTTCACATTCTAAATCCTTGTCAACATGATAATTTTAACCAAATTCTGGGTAGAAGAATCTCATTGATTTCAACATTTTGCGTCGAATTATTTCCCCGTTACGGACATTATCGCATTTGAATTCTGTATTATTTTCCACAAAAAATACATTCTACGCAAGGGTGTGTATTGCAAAAGAATGACAACTCTTGCCTTACTAATATTCGAGTTATCGAGTTTGATTTTTCACGCACTGATTTCCTGTCCGGAGCAAAAGTCGAATATCATTTAGAATATTTTCATGAAATGGTCACATTCATAGACCACGACCCAAAGGTGTGCGCATGAAAGAATAACAATTCTTACCCAACTTGTTTTTTTTCGCTCACTGATTTTGTGTACGGAGAATAATTCTAATACCCGTTGAAATATGTTCATGTGCGCAAGCATGATACTTATTACCTCATTGTTTTTTAAGTTATCTCTCTTTGTTGTTCGAAGATTGATGTCCTGTCAATCCGGCAACTTTCATCTTACTAAGCTAGGCTGATCTGGATCTGCGCTGCTAATGGCACATGCCAGTCACAATTGTGTTGCAATTTGTGGTCGGTGAGAGTGTTCTTATTCTTAATTGTATCTGTGTATAGCACGGGGCCCCATACGGGTGATACATTTCAGCATTGGACTAGCTGATAATCGACACAATTCGGGGCTGGATTATGACAATATTAGACAAAACATCATTGTTCTGATTCTTATTGCCCTTACATGGAGTATTAGTCGAACCATGAATGTGATTTATTTTTCAAAATGTGTGACAAGTTTGTTGAATTTTGTGCAAAAAAATTGGACATTTTTCAGGTAATATATTTTTTTCTTTTCTCCATTTCAAACGTCTATTTATAATAATAAACATTGATATGGGCCATTATCAGTATAATATAAAAAATAAATAACCTTACAAAATAATTTTATAATTTATGCATATAATTTGCATTTGATTACACCAAAGCCACATGCGTATATGTGAAGATGTCTATGGAGATTTAACATGGGGATGTGTGAAGATGTCTATGGGAGAATTTAACATGGGGATGTTGTGAAAGTTGTTCTATGGAGATTTAACATGGGTATGTGTGAAGATGTCCTATGGCGAATTTAAACATGGGTTATATGTGTGGAAGATGTCTATGGAGATTTAATTTAAACCATGGGTATTGATGTTGCGTTTGTTTTTGGGTGGTAAGGTATTTTGGTGTGAAGATTTTTAATGGAGAATTTAAAATGGGGATGTGTGAAGATGTCTATGGAGATTTAACCATTGGGGATGTGTGAAGATGTCTATGGTGATTTAACATGGGGATGGTTGAAAGATGTCTAATGTAGATTTAACATGGGGAGGTGTAAAGTGTCTAGGAGATTTAACATGGGGATGTGGTAAGATGTCTATGGAGATTTAACATGGGGATGTTGAAGATGTCTATGTAGATTTAACATGGGATGTGTGAAGATGTCTATGGAGATTTAATCATGGGTAATGTGAAGATGGTTTCTATTTGAGAATTGTAATATGGTATTTCCGTGTGAAGTTATGTATATGGAGATTTAAGTTTGGGGATGTGAAGATGTCTATGGAGATTTAACATGGGGATGTGTGAAGATGTATATGGAGATTTAACATGGGGGATGTGTTAAGATGTGGAGATTATGGAGATTTAACAATGGGGATGTGTGTAAGATGTCTATGGAGATAAACAGGGGATGTGTGAAAATAATAAGACATATGGAGATTTAACATAGGGGATGTGTGAAGATGTCTAAGGAGATTTAAACATGTGGATTTGTGTGAAGAATGTTTAACTATGGAAGATTTCACATGGGGTGATGTGAAGATGTCTATAGAGATTTAACATGGGGATGTGTGAAGATGTCTATGGAGATTTAACGGGGGCCGAGTTTCCTAGCAATACTCATATTCATACTTGTGTTAATCGCATTAAAGAAGCACATGTGAATATTCGGCGTTTGGCTTTTTTTCAGAAAATGCTATTTTTTTCGATAATACATGTATTCAATTTTATTAAAATTTAAGAACGAGCCTTCTTTTTATTTCGTGAAATTTGGTCAAATATCTATTGTATTACGAACAAATGATTTGTCTATGGGAATTAAAATTGGGGGGAAAAGGAGGTGGAGGGGCTGTGGAAGGAGTCAACAAATGAAAGATTTTGGAAATTTACTCCGAAACTTGGCTAGATAACTTAGAAATGATCTGTAAGAAAACAAAAGTTAGATTTTGAAAATCGGTCCATTATTTCTGAAATTAGAAAAAATCCCCCATGTTAAATCCCCATAGACATCTTCACTCTGTTGTTTTTCGTAATAAAATCAATATTGGAGCAACTTTCACGAAATAAAAGGAAGGCCCATTCTTACATTCTGATAAAATATGATCAATATATTTTATTTCATTTCTTCATGTGACTATCATGGAAATGTCTTGGAATTTCTTTAGAATTGAGTTCTATGCACTCAATTGCATTGCTTCGAAACTCTATTCATTTGGTCCCAAATCCTGCCTAGGCTGAGTTGAAAAAGAAGGTGAATAATGCAGCCTTAAAAAGAGTGAGAAAAGGAATAAACTGTTGGCCGTTTCACTAAGCTTCGTAACACTAAAATGATACATTATGATAGTCTGTAAATTGCACATGAACACTGTTTTCTTGTAAACAATTATTGAATTTACATGTATTGAGCATAGGCTGCATATGCAGCATATGCTCAATAAATGTAAATCCATCAAATTGAAATTTACAGACGATCCTAAATTTGCACTTACGAACATTTTAGTCTTACGAAGTTTAGTGAAACGGGCCCCAGTTGTGTGGCATCCGATGTGAGTCATCATGGTGTTTTTTATATACATTAACCTGAAATCGAGAGGACACCACCGGGGTGTTTTTCTGCAGATAACGTCCAGGCCCGTACGCAGAAATTAATTTAGGGGGGTGCGTTATCTATTGCACAAAGGGCTAAACACTTGTTTTGCACATCCACGGACAGACCTCGGCAGATTAACCATTTCATCCCTAAATAACTGGAATGGATTTTGATATGTTAATTTTGCAACCCAATCCAATCATCACAAATGCTTTTCACATGGGGTGTTTTTGTTCTCAAAATTATGAAAAATACTTGCAAAAAGTGCAGATGCAGATGAGACGGCTCGTCACGGGGGGGGGGGGGGCGTACGCACCCGTCGCACCCCCTCTGCGTACGGGCTTGACGTCCATCTCTCTTCGTTGGGAAATGACATATTTTGGTATCGTCTGCAACAAGTTTTGCAGAACAAAACATAACAGAACATATCATTATTTTTTCAAGATCTCAGACCGCAACATGCGGTATATGAGTACATAAGCATGATGTAAGCTTGGCAAAAATGTGACAGTGTGTCTGCTATAATTTAAAGGTGGCATGCATTGCAAATGATGACATTCATATTTTGTTGTATTAAGCATCTTGATCTAATCATGGTAATGGGAGAAATGAAGTACATATCTTTTGAGAAAGATATAAAGAAAAATATGTAACTTGTAAAATGGGCGGGAGAAACTTCACAATGTGATCGATAAAGATACAGTATATAGTTAGAGTTGTTCTTACATTCGATTTTTCATATCGACTTGTTTTTAAAAGAATGCAAACAACACTACTAACACCCACTGTAATCATATCGCCAGCCAATGGGGAAGTTGGACCATGGTCTTTGTAGTCTTACTGGTGGCGGTGTCGTCTTGCGTGTCTGTTGGTGAGTGTACAGCAGTGCATGTATATAAGGATGCATGGAAAGCTGGCGCACCAACACACATGTATGCCGACATGTGGTGTGTTTCGAAGCTGCCACCAGGATTTCTTGATTTATGAAACGGCTATGTGATTAATTTTTGCATGTCAGCTAACAAAGGGAAGGTAACTGTAGCCGATTTCATCAAAATTGCAAAGTATACTTTTCTAGCAAAGTATACTTTGAAGGAGTAATCATTTATTTTTCCTCAAATGCATTATGTCATTTAGAACTAACGACTGCATATATTTGATGATTAAAAGTAAGCAGAATTATTATACTGAATTTATTACATTATCACAGCCAAGGCTGTGATAATGTAATAAATTCAGATTTTGGCTGTGATAATGTAATAAATTCAGAATAATAAAACTTAATAAATTTAACTTTAAATTGAAAATTTCTCCCTCAAAGTATACTTTGCTAGATAAGTATACTTTGCAATGTTGGTGAAATAGGCTACTGATTCCCAGCGCCTTTGCTTTGTTAGGCGATACATGTTATGATTGCCTACAATTGATTATTGTGAAGCCGCGGCCAATTTCTGCCATTAAAATAATATCAGAGATTGAAAAATGTCTTATTGTATTTCAAGCGACATTCCGCTTCATTGAATGTGTCATGTGTCCTGTATTGTAACATGCAATTTGAGCATATATGCAGTACTAGTCATTGCGCATTGTCTACAGCCATGGTCAAACAGCACGCGCTGTATATTTGAACAAGGCTGTGAGCGGTGTCGAACAACGGCAGTCATGTAACAATAGCGTACAGACAGCTGTCCGTAAATGTACCTGTCAATTGCTCCAGCAGGTGGCGCGTCCACGTATTCCCCGACCCCCGGAAACTCGCCAGGACAATTTTAGATTTGCGCGTTTTCAGGAAACTGATTTTGCGCGATTGACAATTCACATTTTTGAAGATTTGGCTCTTGAACACTAAGCTTAAAGACTCGTTTGAAATTTTCGTCGTGTTCACGCAATCTCCAAACATGTTTTCCAATGTGGTTGAAGTCAATGAGTCATTTAATCCATGTTTCAGAGCGTTTATATAATGTATATCAGTTCTACATGTATGTTCTTTGCGTGACTGCTTTTCTGCCATTTTAATCACATCCTGTAGAATGTAAGATACATGCACACTTGCGTCATTAACAAATAGAGCTAAAATTACATAAATAAACAACACAACCGCACAAAACAAACAAATAAACTTTACTATGCCACGATTGAAAAACATTGTTAGTTTCCACAAGTGTCTCGTATTGATAAACAGCGGTTAGTGCGGTGTGCTCTTTCGCGTACTATTGAAATGTAACCGTGACTGTGACTGGAGAAATGCGGATCCAGGAGTTATGTCTATAGGGGCGTGGATTTCAAATGAGACACATATGATCATCATGGGAAGCCAAATGCATAATCATTCCTTAAACAATGGTTTGGAGCTTAAATCCTAGTTTAGGCTCATCAAACCCTAGTTTGGGCTTAAACTGCCATTTGAGATCCCAAATGGTAATTTTCTTAAACCCTGGTTTGGGCAATTATTGTGCACTTGGCGGCTCAAACCACCGTTTAGACTCTCAAACTAGGGTTTCTAATAGCTTAAACCACGGTTTGAGCTGAAGCCCCAGTTTAGACTGCCCAAACCCTAGTTTAGGCTCGCCAAATGCACAATAATTCACTAAACCCCAGTTTGAGAGTCTAAACCATGGTTTAGGCTCTCAAACCCCAGTTTGATCAATTATTGTGCATTTGGCCAGAAACTGCCGTTTGAGGTCGTAATCCAATAAAAAGCTTAAACCCTAGTTTGGACCCAAACCACAGCTTAAGAAAAAAACTGCCAATCGTGATCCCAAACGGTAGTTTTCTTACCTGGTTTGAGCAATTATTGTGCACTTGGCGGCAGAAACCACCGTTTAGACTCTGAAACTAGGGTTTCTGATAGCTTAAACCACGGTTTGAGCTCAAACCCGAGTTTAGACTGCCCAAACCCTAGTTTCGGCTCGCCAAATGCACAATAATTCACTAAACCCCAGTTTGGGAGTCTAAACCAGGGTTTAGGCTCCCAACCCTCAGTTTGAGCAATTATTGTGCATTTGGCCAGAAACTGCCGTTTGAGGTCGTAACCGGTAGTTAAAATACACCTATGAAGTCATGCTATTCAATAACTGTCCATTATTTTTCGGGAATGGAGAGTTGTGTCACCTTGGGAATGGAGTGTTGTGTCATTATTGAAAGTCACTGAAGTGTTACACACTTACGTGGAAGCATGCACGGGACCCCGCACTTAACAAGTCAACTGTGTACATGTACAAGTACATGAATCCATAACACATCCGTGTAGAGTACGGTTGTACATGTACATGTACATGTGGAGTACCTGGCAAGAAACATTTGCGAACAGTGTAGCCCTAGCACATCATAGCTGTCTGTCATTTAAATGTTCTGATAAATAATACTTCATCGTATATGTCCTAGCTCCCGGCTGAGAAAAGCTACCTTACGACATATGCGGCCGGTGTAGCCGCATATCAGCCTGTTCATCAACGCAATCTGGTCGGGGCCTACACTATTTGCTATTCCGTCAATGAAGTACACTGTAGCAATAACGAAACAAGCAAAACGAGTGGAAGTAATCCTACTGTGATTGTGCAACAGAAACTGTCTCCAATTATTGCCAATTATTGAAAATGTCGTAAGGTCTCCTTTTTTCAGCCGACGGCCCAGATATACCTGATCCTATCGAAAATGTAAACGCAAATTGTATAGACGGTCGGACAAAAATATGGATGAAATGACAAACTGGCGAGTTGTCGGACGAACAGAATTACGATAACTATACACCCCTCGCTGTAATTCGTATGTTGGGTATAATAACTACAACATTGCAAGGAAAATCAACAAAATGAAAATACAATGTTTGTCAATTACATGTACATTATATGAATACTTATATTTGTTACTAACATTATATTTAGTTCATCACTCACGAGGTGGTGGTTAAAACAAGAAATGGCATCGTTAAAGGAAGCTTATCCCCTCGATGGCAGCCTGGATAATAATAAAAAAAATAATAAAAAAATAACACAATTCCTTAATGAGCTTGACCTTGGACGGTCGGACGTGGGTCGTATGGAAAACAAACCACTATCCCTAGACACACATTGTGGCACAATATTATCAAAATCGGTTAAGCGGTTCACGAGTTATTGAAAAATGAAAGGTGTTACTAGCGTACGTAATGGACTAACGCTATACCCCAGCTTGTCTACCGGCGAGAATGAGTGGTTTGAAACTAAACTTTTGAGAAAAATAAACATAAGAAGGTACATGTACTAAATATTCATATACAGCTAAATTGTTTATATTTCTAATTTCCATAATTTAGCGACTTTCAAAAATATCACATTGAATCAGTCGTACGATTGCCGTTTGATAACAATGTAAATATTCTTTAAACTGACCACTTGTAAATATGGTTATATGAATGTATAGTAATTTTACTAGTATATTTGCAATCATTGCAGACACTGATCAGACTGCACAGATGCAAAGGTCTCCAACATGTACACATTTAAGAAGTCCGACTTTGCCAGATTGTTGTTAATTGTCTTACATTGTACTACATTGTACTAAATAATGCCCGTCTGCGTGCTTTGTTTGTTATCAAAGGGCCGTTCTAGTCGGAGGCGTGTAAATAACATAAAGCAAACGCACACGCACACATTACACGCGTCTAAATTAAAATGAGCCGCTTCGAACAATATTCGCAAGGTGTGGTATTGTCTTTTCAACAGAATCAATGTTGTGATCGGGACAAATTTTATTTTGTAAATCACTGACTGTGTTATAATGTGCAGTTATGCAAAATGCATGTACGTACGCCACGGTGCTTTTCAGGGGCGGATCCAGGCGCGGCACCTTCCACAGCATGATGGTATCATTTGTGACTCTTATATACTACTACCGCGAGACCATATATTTATGACATGAGAAGATACACCCTATTAGAGATAAAAATCCCTATGTTATACACAGTATATATAATAACATAATGGTTCTAGTTAAGTGTGCGTGGTTGAAGACAGGTAGTCACGAGAGGTGTCATCGCACCGGTATTTACGAATATTGCAAACATCACCGTGCATGGATGCGAAGAGGTTCCATTTCGCCTCGCCCATGTCGGCATTGTGGGGTAGGGACCAAAGCCGAGTCATTGCTATGTCCACCATGCGGTGGCACTCGGGCTACTCATCGAATGGTTAACAAGGGATTACGTGCTCGCAAGTATTATCGTTTAGTAATAATTCAAATCGGAAAGTCAGTTAGAAAGACAGAATCTATCTAATAAGTCACGGTGTTTCTACAGCATTAAAACACTGTAAAAAAACATTATCAAACTAATTTTATAAAAATTGGAAAATTGAACAGAAAAAACAACTACCAATATTATTAGAGAAAATGGATAATACAATTCAATTTGAATTGAAAGTTTTTAATGACTGTGTTGAAGAAGTTTACGAAGCTTACGGGGGTTATGATCCTGTATATAAATTCTATAAAATGAGAACACTAGGCGATATCGAATACATGAAATACCAGCGTAATTTATTACGCTCCGATAAAAATGTTGCATTTACAATATTATACCGGCAATTATGTCAACTATACAAGAGACAAATACAAACATTAAGACTTGATAATGCCTAACGATAGAAACTAAGTGTATTAATATAAAATTGTTAAAATCAACGATTCGTTTACGAATGTACATTTCTACGATATTGCTTATAAAGATATTGCAAAATTATTATTGAACAGAAAAAAAACAACTACTAATTAATTTATAGCCGAGTGTATTTTCCTTATCGAAGGTATGTAAACGGGCTATCTGGAATTATTTTTCATCAACCTCGAGCGGTATTATAGGAACGCCGTTGTCATACTTTGAGTGTATTTTTCCTTATCGATGGTATGTAAACTGACAATCTGAATTTATCAATTTTATCAACCTCGAGCGGTTGGATAGGAACGCCGTTGTCATGCAGTTGTTTACCATAGCGACCACATTTATAGGGATAGAAATAAAAAGATTTAGCTCCCACCGAGGCTCGAACCCACGACCCTCGGTGAACCTAAAACTTTTTTTCTTTTTTTTCTTTTTAAATTGTTAATAATTTTCCTAAAATTAATTAATAAATTGTTTACTGCACCAATATAATTAATTTTATAATTTTCTTTAAATTAATTATAAAATTAATTATTTAATAAAAATATTAATTTCCTCCGACTTTATCTCCAAGTTTTACCCTAAATTTATCCCAATCAGTACTCTCAATCTTGGGCATGGTGGCGCGCGCTTTGATTCTAATATCATTTTTTAATTTTTCATATCTCCCCATCTTCCACCACGGATTCAAACTCTAAATTTGATATTTTCTTATCGGCCAACGCTTTGGACACCATAACGTCGATGGTATTTTTCTTCGACCTGGCGAGAACAGATATTCTATCTTGTTTTCTACATTTTTCTCGAGTTTTCCACCCGACGCCCTAATTACCATACACAACAACCCAGAAACGGCCGACACCGCACATAAAATCCCCGCTACAGGAACCGTTATAATGGTGGATATAGTTGCAGCTGTCCCCGTCCCACACAACACAGAAACACTCGCCAGAGCCGTGCTAGATGCTTCAGCCATGTTCACCGCGCATCTATATTTTTTAGCGTTTCTTTTTCTATTTGTATATTCTCTAACTAAAATATCCTGCATAGCGACGATATTATTCAAACTAAAATCTGAACTTCTTTCGTTAATTGTACACAGTGTTGATGGAGTGATATTGACAATTGGAAGCGGTGATTCGTTCATGATTTTCAATATATTAGTATTTACAAAATAAGTTCAATTAACAATGATACAATAGTGGAAGAACTCTCTGGGTCACCGATTTTCGTAGCAAAGTTAATAACACTACCTTGGGAAAGTCTAATTCGATCATAACCGGAGAACGAAATCACCGTCGAACTATCTCCAGAGATTTTAGTGACTCCAATCCCCCGTTCTTCCCCATCTACTACAATATTTATTGCGACCGCGTCCACAGGTTTACCAATAGCATTAACCGAGCAGACCGCCATTTGGATAACTTCACCTGCAGCTGTCATAGCGTATCCCCCACATTTATTACTCGCTTTGGCACCGAACGAATATTCATAGTGCCCCTCAACCAATGGGCCCCGCTTCTCAGCCCAAACTGTTATGGCACGTTTTAGCGTTTTCATTGTTCGCACTATTCCGGCAAGCGCACTGTTTGAGGTATATGCCTCAGTACGAATCTTATAAGAGGCCTCCTCAAGAGCTTTGGTCGCGGCTATACGATCATGTTTCAGTTTATCAGAAACTTCGGTTATCTTTCCGTCTAGTTCGGTAAGTGCCGCTTCTCTGCTGAGAGAGTCCTCTAAGCGCAACGCATCATAAGCCTCCGTAATGGTCGCCTGGTGGCCTTCTAGGGCTTTCTCAACACCCGACCGGGCCACTTTTTGAAATTCGGTTATTTTCCCGTCTAGTTCAGCAACCGCCGCTTCTCTGATGAGAGAGTCCTCTGAGCGCAACACCTCATAAGCCTTCGCAAGGGCTGCCTGGTGGTCTTCTCGGGCTTTCTCAATACCCGTTCGGACCCCCTCGACACCCGACCGGGCCTCTTTTTGAAATTCTGTTATTTTTCCGTCTAGTTCAGCAACCGCCGCTTCTCTGATGAGAGAGTCCTCTGAGCGCAACACCCTATAAACCTCCGTAAGGTCCGCCTGGTGGTCTTCTCGGGCTTTCTCAATACCCGTTCGGACCCCCTCAACCCCCAACCGGGCCTCCTTTCGAAATTCGGTTATGTTTTCGTATAGTTCAGTAAGTGCCGCTTCTCTATTGAGAGAGTCCTCTGAGCGCAACGCCCCATAAGCCTCCGCAATAGCCTCCTTGTGGTCTTCTCGGACCCCCTCAACCCCCGACCTGGTCTCTTTCAGAAATTCGGCTATTTTCCCGTCTAGTTCAGTAAGTGTCGCTTCTTTGCTGAGAGAGTCCTCTAAGCGCAACGCATCATAAGCCTCCGCAATTGCCTCCGCAAGGTTCACCTGGTGGTCTTCTCGGACTTTATCAATACCCGACCGGGCTTCTTTTCGAAATTCGGTTATTTTTCCGTCTAGTTCGGCAACCGCCGCTTCTCTGATGAGAGAGTCCTCTAAGCGCAACACACTATAAGCCTCCGTAAGGTCCGCCTGGTGGTCTTCTCGGGCTTTCTCAATACCCGACGTGGCCTCTTTTCGAAATTTGGTTATTTTTTTGTCTAGTTCGGTAAGTGCCGCTTCTCTGATGAGAGAGTCCTCTAAGCGCAACGTATCATAACCATCCATAAGGTCCGCCTGGTGGTCTTCTCGGACTTTATCAATATCCGACCTGGTCTCTTTTCGAAATTTTGTTATTTTCCCGTCTAGTTCAGTAAGTGTCGCTTCACTGATGAGAGAGTCCTTTAAGAGCAACGCATCATAGGCCTCCGTAATGTCCGCCTGGTGGTCTTTTCGGACTTTATCAATCCCCAACCGGGCCTCTTTTCGAAATTTGGTTATTTTTTCACCTAGTTCGTTTAGTTCCGTATGCGTTTCTTCACGACTTTGTGTATTCACAGCCAGGGCATATTCTCTAAGTTGTGATAGTAGACTCCTGTGAATATTGTCCGTGGCCACCGATATAGTTCTATTGATCAAGGCCTTTGTTTTTTGGGTAGTTAAAAAGTCACCCTCTGTCGGGATGAATCCCCCTTCTGTCGGTTCCAAATTCTTAGAATTTGTCACCCAATCGGAAGAACTACCTGGTCCGTATATACTCATTTTCAATAATGTTGATAATATATATATATATAAATTACGAACATGCGTTTAATTCTAAATAATTTTCTTAAAATTAATTAATTTGAAATTTCTAGGACGACCGAAATCGGGTAATCGTTCTTCAACTCTCGCCCTTTATCATCAAGAATAGAAATCTTCAACTCGTGGATGTGTCCCGATTCCAAATCTTTCATCTCGGGGTGTGGGAAGTCTAAGGTCAGGGTCTCACCAAAGAAACAGTCGCTGGCGGGCACAGTTTGCAGTAATGTGCTGGGGGATCCGTCTACCATGTTGTACGATGTGTTCACCCGATCCAGGTGCACCCCGAGAGTTTTCGTGACGGCGAAGTTTACTGGGGTATCGCCGCGGTGCACTCCCACGGGGAAGACAAACATCAACGGGGTACTAAACCCTTAATCCTCGTCGTAAGGGGTGCAAATTTAAATCCTAACATTGAGGCCAACCCCCGGGAGATCTCTAATTTTTTATTAACGGACAATGTCGCAATCCCCGTGGCTTTTGAGACAGTGAGAGTGCCATTATCAGGCATATTCGTCGCGATTAAAGCTTGGAGATCTCCGAAACCCCAAAGGCCAGGAAGTAATGAGACACTTGATTCCCGAATGCGTCTCTCTACTTCTGCATGACTATCGGCGTCCTCTAGATCTAAAGGATCTAAGGGTCTGATATACTCGTACGTTTTGAGGTTTTTCCACCCAACCGTGAAGGTGATTGATCTAAGGCCTACCCGGCGTTGTCCGCAGCAGTTGTCTATTAACTTTTGAAGTTCACAACTCCCTTTTTGAACATTAGTGATAGTAGCAAACATAATAATATCTTTCAATGGATACCAAAGCATTTAGCTTTAATTCTAATGCAAAGTACGCGGTCGGTGGTAAATACAAACAAAAAGACGTTGTTAACCGCCTTGTACACCCAACCGTAACGGTTAGACCGGACAATGGCTTTGCCACCAATTTCCCTAACATCTTTGAACAATATAGGCTGCCCAAGATTACTACGATGGAGGCGGTAAACTGGTGGAAAGCAACACCGATGCAGTTTTGGCAGAACCAAATAAATTTCGCTGTATGGTGCGCAACAGCCGGGTGTGGAGTTTCACATATAGACCATCTGACATCCAAGAATGTCATGCTCCGAAGTGTCTACAACTTTCACGTGTATTATACTATTAGGAGGATTCTCAAAGAACTAGGTATTTCACTACCTCAAGACGACGCCTGGGATCCCATTTCCAACGCATACGACCGTATGGCGTTTGAAAGACTGTGTAACGAATTTAACGTTTCAAAAGACGCGGACTGGAAACCGAAAGCATTTCCTACCAGCACCGGCCTCGGGGACGTTCTCATTCGGGGCCAGTCCGGGAATTGGACGCAGACTGATTTTAGACACGATCACTCCGGTGACCACATCTTCAGTCGGAACGCCGGGAATTTTGACCCCGCGACTATGACTTTCGGGCCGGAAGTGTCTGGAGGTCGACACTGTGGCGTGTTTTCTTGTAAAATGTTACCTCCGAAACGGGCTCACGTAGATTACATACAGCAGGCTGCTGAGGTTCAGAACGCGTGTTGTACATTTATGTTAGATAATGGTCTAGGGTTCACGCAGGCCGGGGTTACTCGCGTCAACGACTCCATTCGCACGTACGTCTGGGCCATCCTCGGCGCACAGAAGCAAACTCGCAGTTCTATACTGGGCACGGGAACAGCGTTTGATGCACAAAAACAATTATTGGCACTTGTAGAGGACGCCATCTCAGCTAGGGTGGATCTGGAGAAGGCGATCCAGAATTATCAAGACTTTTTGCAGAATGCCAGCACTCCAGTAGACTATGTATTTGGAATAGGTCTTTATATGGCGCCGAGCAATATGATACTACGAGACGACCCGGTTGACGGTTACAATAATCAGATCGTAATCGCCACCGCCAATCAAAAAAATCGGCCACAACGGTAACGTGAACACGGATATCATCAAGCGCACCCCCAACATGATCGGGTTCAACAGTGTTGAGGTTGTAAGTGGAACCGATTTCATAAAACGCCCAAAACACAAAATGGATACACATCCCTCAACACAATCGAAACCAGTACCCCCAATTAGTAAATTGGATGCACCATCGAGTTCCCCCAATCCAATCATCAACAATGTTGAAACACCAATCGAGATTGGAAGCACAACACACGAGGAGGAGAAATTAGCGCTCGTCGTTGCCCTCGTGGCGATCGGACTATTTACGCTTTGGTTTTAGGAACTCTCTGGTGAAGAATAGTAGGAGACCGGCGATCGCCACGATTAAAGCCCAAGCATTCTTGGCGAGCCATCCGACCGTTTTTGATAATATAGATAACAAGAAGGAGAGGAGACCTCCTATCAACCCAGGCAGCGCGGCAGCCACCTTTCCTGCTAATTTAGCCAGGAGACTGGCGAGGGCTTTTAGTTGTTTTTTTACCCACTCCTTGGCTCCGCCGGATGGCGCGGGTGCTGGTGTGCGGGTGTGCGGGTGCTGGTGCGGGCACCAGCATTGACAGCTACAAATAGAGACGATATAGATAAAATTAGGGTCGATATAATCATGCTGAAAGCTGCGATGATGGTTACTATCGTGACGCCCTTCACTCTGAACAGAGTGCGAAGACGCTCACCGAGTGTCGTGTCCTCGTGCAGGACCCTCGAGATTGTTTCGTGGCTCCGACTTAATTGGCCGGAAAGTGCCTCACGGTTAGTCGAAACAACCTCCAAGCGAGCTTCTCTTTCGTCCCGCAACGACCGCAGGAGTTTGTTGATCCGCTCGGTAGATTCTCTATCGTCACGGACTTCCCCAAGAATTTTCTTTCTTCTAGCGCGATATGTTCGTCCAGCACCGTGAGTTTGGAGAGGTTATTGACCAGTTCGCCCCGGACCGTTTGCAGAACCTTATCGAGTCCCAGGAGTTCGCGAAGAGGTAATGGTGGGTCATACTTAGTGCCGTTTATTTCGTTGACCGTAGTTTCCACTGTGTTAATAGCGTCGGTGGCTATACGAGGGACCTCGCTGATATCGCTCGTTTCTATAGCGGCGGTCGTCTTCACCAGCGTTTCGTCGGTAGACTGTAGGGTTTTTACCATTTGTTGAGGCAGCTGCGCCCGATCATCGATCACTCCGAGAGCTCGAGCGAAGAGTACTCCATATCGGTTCAAGGAAGAGGGGCTGAGGAACCGGGTCGGGTTGTTCTTGTACGTTAGCAACTTCCAGCTCTTGCCCCATTTAACCCACAAGTCTCCTCTTTTAGTGCTGCGGAACTCCAACGTGGCCTTGATGCCGTGTTTAGACACCTCACTCTCCAACCGTTGCACCCGAGACTCCGTTTCCGTGAGAGGCGCCAGCTCATCCTTGGAGATCCCCGCAGGAATCTCGGCACCGCCCGCCCATGCCGGAGTTGCGGATGGGGCCTCCCACATAGGGACACCAGCAGATGAAGTTCCTGGTGCGTTTGGAACAAACAAAGATGCGCCTGGATCAACCAAATGCGTATTTCGTGGTTCGCCTGGAACAAACAAAGGTGTATTTTGGGGTGCTGGCGTCTCTATGAAGGTCGTTTCATCATAGTTATCGATGTCATCATCGATGTCATCATCATCGCGGAAATCGTCTCTGCCGATTTCATCCATGTCAATATCTTAATCAGTCATATTTATAATTTTCTTAAAATTAATTATGTATTAAAGACAAAACCATACGGGTTTAATATAGTTTCACTAAATTATGTCTTCGAGTCAATACGGTCGCAAACTCAATCCATACCGCAGACTGCGTGAGCCCCTCGGGGCAAAAGGCGTGAGACAGAGTGCCGTTATTACGAACAACCCATCGACGATCGACCAGAACCAGCAGCTCTTGGTCCGCTTCCCCAACCTCGGAGCTAACGACGTCATTGTGCCGGGTACTGTTCGCCTCGCTTTCACTATTTCGCTGACGTCGACGGACGAGGACCGAACTGTCGTTCAGAACCTGGGTCGCGCCATAGTCAAGAAGACCATGATAAAGATTTCTGGTAATGAGGTGATGTCGATCGATGACAGCGACGTCTACCATTGTTATCAGGACATATGGAAGACGGCGCAAGAGCGCGAAAACGCTGTCTATCAGGGTATTGACAGCAGCAAAAATAAGAACGTAACCAAACTTAGAATCGGGGCTGCTAACAAGGCAGATAACAACGAGAGTGACAATGCGGTCGCGGGCGCTTACGGCAACCGCTTCTACATCCCGCTCGACTTTGAGTTGCTGGAGAGTCACATGCCCTACTATCAGAGCGCTTTGGCTGACCGCCTCGAATACGAACTAACGTTCAACGACTACGGCCGAGTTCTCATAGCCAACGACATGTTATCGACGTATACGATCGATAATGTTTCGCTGGAGTACGACATGGTCACGATGCCCGAACTCGCGCGATTGATCAGAACCCAGTACGCCGGGCGCGTTGCCATACTTTATGACCGAGTTCTTCGCCATCGCAAGATGACGAAAGACAAAGGTGACACATTGTGGAATATTAATGTCAACGTACCCGCCCGCTCGATGAAAGGTATACTGATGTTGTTCGAGGATGCTCGGTTCGCGTTCGGTGCTAGAAAAACCGACAAATTCTATAACCCCAAAATCACGAAGGTAGAGGTGACGATCGAGGGAGTACCCAATCAACTCTACAGCGCGGGTCTTCACGCGCACCAGCAGTGGGACGAAGTAAGAAAGCAGTTTGCTGCCGGCTCTAAGCGCTCTCCGGAGGTTGCAGCAGTTGCCAAAGACCTGCATCTCTCGGCCGTCTCCCTCGCGGAGTTCCTGAATACCAAATACGCGTTATGGTTAGACATGCGAGCCAGCGACGACGACCAAATACACGGCAGCGGACGCCAAGTTGAGAACGCTAGTGAGGGTGTGACGATCCAGATAACCAAAGAGGCGGATGGAGCTGGCACATTGAACGTGTACTTATATATAATTACAGACGCACAACTCAACATCGAAGATGGTCGATACGTATCAGCGATCTACTGATTTTAATAATTCTAAAGAATCAATTAGCAATCAATACCAATTCACGATTGGAGATGCCCACTCTGCCATAATATGTGGGCAGACAGGATGTGGAAAAACGGTTTTCATCCTAGACTTGCTCGAGGGCTCCTACCGCGATGCCTTTCGTCACATTGTGATCCTGTGTCCCACTGTGCGGCACAACGATACTTATCAGCGGCGCCCGTGGATATGGACCGACCCTGAGGTATACGTTATTGACCCCGGTGATAGGCTTCACGATTGGCTGTGTGGTTTATACCAAATATTCCAGGGTGAGCCCACCCTATACGTGATTGACGATTGCTCAGCCAAGGCGGCGATGACCAAAAAGAAGGACATGCTCTCCGAGCTCGCATTTTCTGGCCGCCATGCTAGGCAAAGCGTAT
The DNA here is from genome assembly GCA_029237695.1 of Conchocele bisecta. Lineage (NCBI taxonomy): Eukaryota > Metazoa > Mollusca > Bivalvia > Lucinida > Thyasiridae > Conchocele > Conchocele bisecta. The sequence goes on along the minus strand of CM055266.1, from coordinate 39,659,690 downwards.
GGATATCCACTCAAAAGTACAACGCCGTCCTCAAGGATCTGCGCGAGCAAATGAAATGGGTCGCCCTCTTTCACTGCAAGGACCGAGACTCATTCGATGACTGTCTTCGAGAGAATGACGTTATCCCAACGCGCGAGGAGCGCCTGGAGGTTCGACAGATGCTTTCGGAAACTAAGCACACCAAGCTTTTGCTAAAGACTGATCAACCAACTGCTTACGAAGTTATCAATTAATTTTATAATTAATTAGCAATTACTTAACGCTCGTTAGTAATTGCCGAGTAAATGCTTAACAATTAATTTTAAGAAAATTAGCAATTACTGAACAATGCTGAACAAATGCTGAACAATGCTGAACAAATGCTTAACAAATGTTGAACAAATGCTGAACAATGGTTAACAATGTTAACAATTTGGTGCTCCGCTGCGAGCTTTGTTGCGAGCATAATGGTGATCATAAGAATCGGGTGGTGCACTTGGCAATATGTTAAAGTGATGAGACTTGTTAGAATAGTTAAATTAATTTTAAGAAAATTAGCAATAATGAACTGCGACGAACTTCTCGATCAGCTAATATAAGAAACCTCAACTCCGACTGCCAACATCCTGAAAGATAATGATCCGACAGAGCAATCGGGATCAACTCCAACTCCAACGGCGGTTGGCATTGGGTTGAGTGCAACGACTCCGAAATGAAAATGAAAATGCGGCGCGACGAGAGCGGCTAGCTGCGCTGGTTGCTGGGGGACAATCGGAGCATTATCTCGGTAGGCGTCTCTCAGTTTTTCAGGTGGATAAGATGTCAGATGCGGAGATCGATAAATTGTATGCGCGATACGAATCTAGGTTAGGTGCGGAGATGACAAAAACTCTTGGATCGGCGGCTATTCATTTGTACGCAACCGCCGTTAGTATACTTCTCCCTATACAAAACACCGCGGGATTGATTGACGATCTAGAGACTGACCCTTTTATAGGTCACACTCTTAGAACAGCCTGCTGCTCAATTTATCACAAGTTTGGAATGTACTTAGCTCCGCTGACAACCGCGTTGACCACGGGTAAACACTGTCAATTTGGACATATATGCCCACGAACTATAAGCTCTAATATTAATATCATAAATGATGACACAAGACACAACCGCGAGAGTGACGGAACAGCAATCTCCAACAGCGTTGGGGATTGCTCCAACCCAATCGAACCCGATTGCAGCACTTCCAACTCCGATTGATCCTCCAACCCAATCGCGATTGGAGTTGGGGGTGGGGGTTGCACGACATAAAAACCCAAAAAGGCAGGCAGCTGGGAGGGCGGCGGCTGCCACCCGAAAAGTTAAACAAGATAAAATACTCGCCGAGCTTCGAGAGGCTAAACAGTCGTTGCAATCGGGGACGGAGACAGCAAAACATCTGAAGTCAGAGCAATCGGGTTCAACAGTGTTGAGTACAACAACACCCCCAATTCACGAATTGGAAGCACACTCAACACCCAATCGAGGTTGGACGAATCCGATTGAACCCAAATTCGTGAATTGGAGTTGGGTTGTTGGTGGTGGTCTGGCAGTTGTTGGTTCCCTGTGCGTGTGGAAATACCCCCTATTACACCAATCCTTATCGAAAAAACAACCCCCATCAATTCATCCAAAAACAGTTACGAAACACCATTCGCGATTGGATGCGCCCCATTTAAACATTGATCGCGACCCCTTTTATATGCAATAATTATAATGGCTGAACAAGATGGTAAAATGTTAGTGAATGCGCTTTATCACGCCGTGGTGATATCGGGTTTCAGTATCGGGTATGCTCGACTATCAAAGATGGCCCTAGGATGGTCCGCTCCCAAATTGGACTTTACTGTGAGAGACGTAGGGCTCGTTATCTTAGATGTAGCGGCCGCAGTTTGGACCCGAGATTATCTAGTTAAAGCTGGAATTCTACCAGTTAATATATGGAAATAAATGGCTTCAATCGCAGTAATAGTAGGTGGTGCGCTTGTAAACGCATTGGCGTTCAGCGGTAGCAACTTTATATTCTCGAAAATGAGAAGCTCGAACGTTGATGAGGAGCGTAAGCGTCACGATTTAGCTGTAGAACAACTCAATAGCGCAAAGGAAGCATGGTCGAAAAAAGAACGAACCCATCTGGACTGGGTCAACGAAGAGCTTCGCCCCGAAAATCACGCCGCACAAACTTTTCAGAACGTTGAAGAAGCCAACCGCGAGTACGCGCTGGCA
>CM055266.1:39594933-39656952 GCA_029237695.1 Conchocele bisecta | reverse complement strand
GCAAGAGCGCAAAAACGCTGTCTATCAGGGTATTGACACCAGCAAAAATAAGAACGTAACCAAACTTAGAATCGGGGCTGCTAACAAGGTAGATAACAACGCGAGCGACAACGCGGTCGCGGGCGCTTACGGCAACCGCTTCTACATCCCGCTCGACTTTGAGTTGCTGGAGAGTCACATGCCCTACTATCAGAGTGCTTTGGCTTATCGCCTCGAATACGAACTAACGTTCAACGACTACGGACGAGTTCTCATAGCCACCGACCAGTTATCGACGTATACGATCGATAATGTTTCCCTGGAGTACGACATGGTCACGATGCCCGAACTCGCGCGATTGATCAGAACCCAGTACGCCGGGCGCGTTGCCATACTTTACGACCGAGTTCTTCGCCATCGCAAGATGACGAAAGACAAAAGCGACACATTGTGGAATATTAACGTCAACGTACCCGCCCGCTCGATGAAAGGTATACTGATGCTGTTCGAGGAGGCTCGGTTCGCGTTCGGTGCTAGAAAAACCGACAAATTCTATAACCCCAAAATCACGAAGGTAGAGGTGACGATCGAGGGAGTACCCAATCAACTCTACAGCGCGGGTCTTCGCGGTTGCCAAAGACCTGCATCTCTCGGCCGTCTCCCTCGCGGAGTTTCTGAATACCAAATACGCATTATGGCTAGACATGCGAGCCAGCGACGACGACCAAATACACGGTAGCGGACGCCAAGTTGAGAACGCTAGCAAGGGTGTGACGATCCAGATAACCAAAGAGGCGGATGGAAATGGCGCATTGAACGTGTACTTATATATAATTACAGACGCACAACTGAACATCGAAGATGGCCGATACGTCTCAGCACTCTACTGATTTAATAAAAAAATAAAAAAAATTCATCTAACGATTTATTAATTAATTTTAAGAAAATTAGCAATCAATACCAATTCACGATTGGAGATGCCCACTCTGCCATAATATGTGGGCAGACAGGATGTGGAAAAAACGGTTTTCATCCTAGACTTGCTCGAGGGCTCCTACCGCGATGCCTTTCGTCACATTGTGATCCTGTGTCCCACTGTGCGGCACAACGATACTTATCAGCGGCGCCCGTGGATATGACCGACCCTGAGGTATTACGTTATTGACCCGGTGATAGGCTTCACGATTGGTTGCGTGGTTTATACCAAAAATTCCAGGGTGAGCCCACCTATACGTGATTGACGATTGCTCGGCCAAGGCGGCGATGACCAAAAAGAAGGACATGCTCTCCGAGCTCGCATTTTTATCTGGCCGCCATGCTAGGCTAAGCGTATGGATATCCACTCAAAAGTACAACGCCGTCCTCAAGGATCTGCGCGAGCAAACGAAATGGGTCGCCCTCTTTCACTGCAAGGACCGAGACTCATTCGATGACTGTCTTCGAGAGAATGACGTTATCCCAACGCGCGAGGAGCGCCTGGAGGTTCGACAGATGCTTTCGGAAACTAAGCACGCCAAGATTTTGCTAAAGACTGATCAACCAACTACTTACGAAGTTATCAATTAATTTTATAATTAATTAGCAATTACTGAACAATGCTGAACAATGCTTAACAATGCTTAGCAATTGCTGAACAATGCTGAACAATGCTGAACAAATGCTTAACAAATGTTGAACAAATGCTGAACAATGGTTAACAATGTTAACAATTTGGTGCTCCGCTGCGAGCTTTGTTGCGAGCATAATGGTGATCATAAGTATCGGGTGGTGCGCTTGGCAATATGTTAAAGTGATGAGACTTGTTAGAATAGTTAAATTAATTTTAAGAAAAATGAACTGCGACGAACTTCTCGATCAGCTAATAGAAGAAACCTCAACTCCGACTGCCAACACAGATAATGATCCGACAGAGCAATCGGAATCAACTCCAACGGCGGTTGGTATTGGGTTGAGTGCAACGACTCCGAATGAAAATGAAAATGCGGCGCGACGAGAGCGGCTAGCTGCGCTGGTTGCTGGGGGACAATCAGAGCATTATCTCGGTAGGCGTCTCTCAGTTTTTTCAGGTGGATAAGATGTCAGATGCGGAGATCGATAAAATGTATGCGCGATACGAATCTAGGTTAGGTGCGGAGATGACAAAAACTCTCGGATCGGCGGCTATTCATTTGTACGCAACCGCCGTTAGTATACTTCTCCCTATACCAAACACCGCGGGATTGATTGATGATCTAGAGACTGACCCTTTTAGGTCACACTCTTAGAACAGCCTGCTGCTCAATTTATCACAAGTTTTGGAATGTACTTAGCTCCGCTGACAACCGCGTTGACCACGGGTAAACACTGTCAATTTGGACATATATGCCCACGAACTATAAGCTCTAATATTATAAATGATGACACAAGACACACCCGCGAGAGTGACGGAGTTGAACCCGATTGCTCCAACCCAATCGAACCCGAGTGTTACTCCGCCACTGGATGACATACCGCATATAAAAAATCCCAAAAGACAGGCAGCTGGGTGGGCGGCGGCTGCCACCCGAAAAGTTAAACAAGATAAAATACTCGCCGAGCTTCGAGAGGCTAAACAGTCGTTGCAATCGGGGACGGAGACAGAGTTAGATAGACAACAACACCCCCAATTCACGAATTGGAAGCACACAATCAACACCCAATCGAGGTGGGCGAATCCGATTGAACCCAAATTCATGAATTGGAGTTGGGTTGTTGGTGGTGGTCTGGCAGTTGTTGGTGCCCTGTGCGTGTGGAAATAATCCCCATATTATCGAAAAAACAAACCAGCCAGTGTTCAGAAGAAAGTTACGAAACACCAATCGCGATTGGATGCGCCCCATTTAAACATTGATCGTGACCCCTTTTATATGCAATAATTATAATGGCTGAACAAGACGGTAAAATGTTAGTGAATGCGCTTTATCACGCCGTGGTGATATCGGGTTTCAGTATCGGGTATGCTCGACTATCAAAGATGGCCCTAGGAGGATCCGCTCCCAAATTGGACTTTACTGTGAGAGATGTAGGGCTCGCGACCTTAGATGTGGCGGCCGCAGTTTGGGCCCGAGATTATCTAGTTAAAGCTGGAATTCTACCAGTTAATATATGGAAATAAATGGCTTCAATCGCAGTAATAGTAGGTGGTGCGCTCGTAAACGCATTGGCGTTCAGCGTTAGCAACTTTATATTCTCTAAAATGAGAAGCTCGAACGTGGATGAGGAGCGTAAGCGTCACGATTTAGCTGTAGAACAACTCAATAGCACAAAGGAAGCGTGGTCGAAAAAACGAACCGCCCATCTTGACTGGGTCAATGAAGAGCTTCGCCGCGAAAATCACGCCGCACAAACTTTTCAGAACGTTGAAGAAGCCAACCGCGAGTACGCGCTGGCATATCCGCAGAAAAGTCTCGCGCCGCTGGATCGCGAGCCCCAACTTTCAGATTTCTATGTACCGTCAGAGCCCCAAAAAGACCGCGAGATCGCGTTCATCGTCGTGGGAATGGGTGTGGTGGGTCTCGTCGGCTACGATATTCAATCGAGATTTTAAATTAATTATTTTAAATAACTTTTTTATAAATATATATATATAGAACGATGTCAGTTGACGAACTTTATTTTGCTAGATTGATGTAGGCTACACTGCCCTTAAACACCGCATAGCTGGTGCAAAGGGTATGATTCGTCTGGCCCGAGATTCTCTCGAGACGTGGCGGGAGGACGAAAAAGCGGCCACCCTTTTCGCAAAGCGGATGTTAGATTCCTCCACCAATCCTGGGGGATTATATTTTCCCAATTTCCTTCAGAACTTAACCCCCAATCGCGATTGTACTTCCAACAAAGGTTTATTATTATCGACGCAGTTACCGGACGATCTGGCGAGGGCATGTTGGAGATTGTCCGATATATTAGAATACATCGCATACGATGAACACGCGCAAACTTAATACCAACTATCGGTTCGCCTAACGCGCAAGCTAGCGAACACGTACTATAGCCCCCGCGGCTACTGGAAGGGACTCGCTGCCATCAAGAACCTCGCGGCGGCGACCAAGGTTTCAGAAAACGCTGTCAAGGAATGGCTCAAGAAGCAGGCCATCTGGCAGATCTATTTACCCGCGCCTCACAATATTCCGCGCCAGAAATTCGACGTGCCGGTACCGAACCAAGTTCACCCAGCGGATCTCCTGTTTCTCCCTCACGATCGCGTCGGTCGTAAGACGTACAAGTACGCGCTGACAGTCGTTGACGTAGCGAGTCGTTATAAGGGGACTGAGCCGTTGGCCACTAAAGAGTCTGAGGAGGTGGCCGAGGCTCTCTCCCGAATATATAAGAGGAGTCCTCTCAAATGGCCGAATCTTCTCCAGGTCGATCCCGGCCGCGAGTTCATGGGCGCGGTCTCTCATCTATTGTCTAAGCACGAAGTTTCTGTCAGACGCGGCCGCGTCAACATCCAATCCAACGGGACCAGGGGATCGTGGAACGCTTCAATCGAGCCCTGGCTGAGAGACTGTTCGGACACCAATACGCTAAAGAACTTGTAGACCCTCATTCGCGATCGACCGAGTGGGTGGCCAGACTGCCCGCCGTGGTCTCCGCACTGAACGGAGAGGTGACCAGATTGATAGGTAAGAAGCCCGTAGATGCTATCAAGTTTAAAAGGGTGACGAGCGAGCCCTCTGCCGTCTCGCGCGGGCGACCCGTTGGTTTAGAGGAGCAACGGCTTCCATCAGATATTGACGTCCGGTACCTCTATCAACCGGGAGAGCTCGAAGGTGGCAGCCGCCGCGCGACTGATCCCGTGTGGTCTCTCAATGTATATCATCTAGATCGATCTATTACCAAGCCCGATGAGCCCGTGCTCTACTATTTGGATGATGGGCCATCTCGAGGGTTTGTTCGCGAAGAACTTCTCGCGGTGCCTTCTGACACTCAGCTACCCCCGGATCGTCAGAGTCTTTAGTATTCTCTCAGAGTTCTTTTTTTTATCTATCCTATAGGCTCGGTGTGTAACCCGTCTTCCATCACTCTCCTCTTGTCGTAGTACGCCGAGAGTCCTAATTTTTGTTGACAGTACGTCTTCATCACCCCGTTAATCATTCGGAATCCCCTGTTCTCCGCCATATCCCTACCCCCTTCGAGAGCACTCTTATACCTTCCTCAAGTCAGATCGTTAGATCTCTTCGACATCCCCTTGGCCGAGTGCTTAGATTTTCCATCACCGCTCACGTAGTAACACTTGCTACACAGAGCGATGGCTCTATCCCCTTCGAATTCCAGCTTGAACAGTCCCGGAGTTCTGTTGCTCCACACGTCCCACGCCAACCACTCGGTCTTCTCCTTATTAAACTTTCTCTTCATATTCTTTCTCACCACCGCCGCCAGCGTCTTCTCCTTCCGACAGCGCGAAGTACATGCTGTCAGTGTCCATCTGTATCAGTTCGAAATCTCCGCGATCCACGTACTTGTCCAAGAAATCGTAGTAGAACTCCAGCATCCGGAGCTTGGCCAACTGGTAGACCTCTATGCCACACTGAAACGGTCTGTTGATCACCACTCGAGTCTTCCTGCTCGATATCTCGTAAGCCTCCCCAATCTCCTCCAGGTCTTCGAACCACGCCGACCTCAGTGCCCGATCGACAGTCTTCTCATCCTTCGTATATGTGGTGTTCAGGTGTCTCTCTTGTGCCTCTATCAGCTTGCCACAACACGCGTTGCCAAAATATCTCCGCCAACACCGCCTTGCTCTTGTCGACGTCCCCCGTCCGTCTAGCAGCGGTGACCTCTTTAACGAACCATTGAAACGGTTTGACGGGCGTGTAGTCAATTACCCTATGCACCGCCTTGACGATCAGACCGTGCTCCAGATACCACTTTAGCAGCGGGGAGTATATGATCATCTTCTTGGCAGACATTGCCCCCACGAGCTTTCTCTGTCCTTCGACTCTTTTCTTGCCGGCCAGGTAGTCCTTCATGTGCTGCGGAACCTCGTTCTCATCGACTTCTCGATTAACGAACAGCGGTGACATTTCCGAGAACTTGTCTCTCAACGTTTCCGGGACCTCTATATCCAACTCCGCAAATCCGAACCACTTTTCACTCCTGACCTTCCTCACGAAACGGTCTATATACGACTGTCTTTCCGGGTCGTCACACGTCCATATCTGCTCCTCACCACACGGCATGTCCTTCGACAGAGTAGATAGATATAGAGCATTGGCATCGTACCCCAGCACCGCCTTGCACATCTTCTCCTACCGACTCCCCACCTGACCCCTGATCGTCGACCTTCCAGCCTCGGCGTATCTGGAGAATACTATGGACGGACCACCGACCAATCCCTGCTTCATCATCTCGTAAGTTTCAGACTTCGGTGACCACAGCTCGGGCATGTCCGCCTTCCCATCGATCGACCCGCGGAGTAGGTACTGAAGGGAAACACCGGGTAGAGACACGGCATCCTTGAGTATGTCCACACCTCTTCCCCTGTAGAACTCCGTCATTTTATTCAGAGCCTCCAGGAACGGTCCTACATCCAAGTCGTTGTAGTGTTGCAAACCATTCCTTGAACGTCTTCATCCCCTTTTCTCGGAATACCTTCTTACACTCTTTCCACTCGGACAACGACAGTAGGAACTCACCCTTCAACTTCGAGTACCACTCGGGATAGTCTGGCAGCCCCGGATGGTCGAGCTTGTCCGCGCTATCGAACCACTCGTACGGAAAGTGAGACTTTACCGTTTTACAGTCGTACGCCTTAACCCACCGGTCGTACGTGGTACCGGGTCCCAGATACTGGATGATGTCGAGAAATTTACTAAACTCCGGGGTAAAACAGAAACATCGTCGTGCTGGCTCTCTTTCCGACCATCACCTTATTCACGGTGGCCGCCAACTTCTCTACAAAGTACTGCTTGATGAGGTTCAGGTCGTACCTGCTACAGTTGAACCCCACCACCGGGACTTGGTCAATCCATGAGATAATCTTTGCTTGCTGAGACTTCGATAACATATCTATGTCGGCCGGCAGATACTTCTTCCTAACCCCCTCCCTGATTGCCTTGCCTCTCATCTGCAGCTCGGTCACGAACTTCTCGACTAGCGTGTCGGGATCTCGTTCGCATAGGTGTGTGATCCCTTCATGCATCGTATCCCCCAACGACACCGATATAGAAACGTGCTCGACCTCGAAGGTCAGGTCTTTGGTGGGTCGCGTACTTTTTGACTTGTCGAGATACGCCTCGAAGTCGTAGACTATCTGGTGGGGGTACAGAGTCGTCTCCTCCTCGCGTGGCAATTGTGGATAGTAGGTATTCACCTCATTCAACCACTCGCACTCCCACATCACCACCAGCTCGTAACCCGCCTTCCTTATCTTGGCGTCTTGAATTTTCGTCCTCTTGTACAGCGATCTCGCATTACCTCTCATGCAATGCCTCGGACACCCGTGCCAGTAGCATCCGTGAAACTGAAACACGGTCTCGGTCTCGTGACAGTAACCGTCGACCGGATCAACGGCCACCCACCTCTCACCACCGTGACCGCAGTTGGCGTGATGTATGTGCTTTCCCACCCTCTCCTCTTCTCTGCTCAACCATTGAATCGACCTCACACTCGCTGACCCCTTAGGATAGAACGCCTTCTCGTAGGCCGACTGTGGTCTCTCTACCCTCTTACCTGGACATGTCACCACGGTCTTCCCACCCATGCAGGTGGTCGCGTGCCTGTGCATGTTACACGACTTTGTGAACCGTTGTTGACATCCGGTGAACCCGTACTCGTTCGTCATCTTGCGGAGATTCGTTATGAGGAACGAGTGACCTCCAAACATTCCTATCGTCATTGTCTTCCCCCCAACCACGTCGTAATTTGCCGGAACCTTCATGAGGTACCACACTCCATCGGCGGTGGGCTCGTACACGCGAATACCCAGCTTGAAGCGCTCTTCGACCTTCTTAATATCGTCCAGGGGAATTCCCTGGCTACCCGGTCCGTTATCATGCCCGAGATATTCGCGAGCCAGAGCTCGTGCCTTCTCACAACAGCGGTCTGGTCTCTCTCCACGTTGGATGGCTATGCACCTAAACAGACACAAGTAGTCGTCGTACGTGTCGACGGAATACATTCGCTTTTTCTGTCTTAACCAGTCTGAGAGTTTTCCCGCTCCCATGAGAAGTTGTTGAGCGTCGATGATCATCTTCACCTCGACCGATATCCAACGAACGAAGGTCCATTTTGTGTTTGGTCTATCGACTTTGTCGATGTCCACCATTCGACCTTTCTCTCTATCGGATATCCAACTCTCGGCTTTGGCGATCTCGTTTATCCACGGACTGCCCTTTGATTGTTTGTGATAGATCATAGTAGCGTCGGTCTCTATGTTCCTAATACGATACGAGCACGAATACCTCAGGTAACATGCCGTGGTCATCTCTGGGCGAATTTTATTCATTATACGATTAGCGATCTCCCCGTCTACCCCCCTCTCGAAAGTCCATACTATCTTCCTCCTACCCCTATCAACAGTTTCCCTAACTTCGGCTTCTTCGGCGAGAATCCTGGGACCCTCCTCCACCAAAGCTCTGGCGATATCTCTCCTCTTCTTGGGAGGTCCCCCCACCAACCCTTGATAAATCTTATTGTAGTACGCCTTGTAACAGGGGTTTTCTACGTGCGCTGTGATCTTCTTTTACACGCTGCGCGTAAGCGGTGGCGCGCAGACTGGCCGTCGTCTCGTTCTCCAATTTCTCGGAGCGTTTTTCGGGGTCGGCGGGCAGTCGTTCCTGGATCGAAACCGCACGCCGCAGCCTCTCTGTAGACGACGGCTCGCGCGTCACTTATCCTATCTGCTATATCTTTCTTGACTCTCAAACCTCTTAGGGAAATTCCCCAACTCTTAGCTTGCTCTCTCATTTGCTTTATGGTAGGCATTATACTGAGTATAACCAATAGATTTTTTATCTTCAATAGGGTGTAAGTTTATATTTATTCGTAATAAATATATGACAGATTGTTGTAATATATTTAGTATAACTTATGGATAACTTGTCTTTTAATAGGGTGTCAGTTTATATTTGTGACAGATTGGTGTAAAATACTGAGTATAACTTATAGATTTCTTATCTTTAATAGGGTGTCAGTTGTTATTTTATTCGTAATAAAAGTATGACAGATTTGTTGTATATATATACTGAGTATATGGATAACTTTTGTCTGTAATAGGTGTCAGTATATTTATTTTGACAGATTGCTGTAAAATACTGAGTATAAACTTATGGATTTCTTATCTTCAATAGGGTGTCAGTTGTTATTTTATTCGTAATAAAAGTATGACAGATTGTTGTATATATATACTGAGTATGACATAGGGATTTTTATCTCTAATAGGGTGTATCTTCTCATGTCATAAATATATGGTCTCGCGGTAGTAGTATATAAGAGTCACAAATGATACCATCATGCTGTGGAAGGTGCCGCGCGTAGCTGGCACCTTACATAGGTGATGATGGTATCATTGTGACTCTTATATACTACTTCTGGGTCTATGGTGGTCGCATATGTCGTACGGTACATGCAACTACATAAAGGCTACAGGGCAGCAAGTGATCCAGAGTTACAGTAATTGTGGTTAGGCATCAACTACAGTGATTATTGCATTCCATTAATGGGCACTGGCTGAGAAAAGGGATCTTACGACATATGCGACCACCGTAGACCCAGATCATTTCCATCACTCTTTTTTACTTCACATATAAATCTGGATATGGAGTAATTTAGTTCATATATTGTCATACGATCCAGATCGACGGGTATTGGGCTGATGTCGACATTATTTGATGAGGCAACGGCTCAAACATTTCTCTGCGATATCCATTCTTTGAATAGCCTCACGGCCCATTTTATTTTCGCCATCGTGCTCTCCGCAAATCTGGAAATACACGTTTCAAGCTAGTAATATATTGTATCGTTTATTAAGGTACATGTGCCCTTATGGTAACCCCACGTAAAGTCCATGGAAATCTGACAAACAATAGACTCAAATGGGCCTGTACGCTCACCTGAAATTATTATCACACAGCATAAGGAAGGCACGTACCAAGTTTCAAATTCGTCATATTACGGTTAAAAGGTTTTACTTCTTACAAGGCTAAATTGAGAAAATCTAAGTCGAAAAGGGCGAGATAATCCATGACCGGGGGTCAAATCAAAAATCTAAATTCAATTTGCGCATCTACATACCATGAGGAAGGCACACACCAAGTTTCAAGTCCCTACCTATTACGGTTAAAACGTTTTACTTCTTACAAGGCAAAAATGGGAAATTCTAAGTCGAAAAGGGGGAGATAAACCATGACCGGGGATCAAATCAACAATCGAAATTCACTTTGCGCATCTGCCAGCCAGAGAGAAGGCACACGCCAAGTTTCTAAAATCTAAAATCGAAATAAACTATTCATAAGGAAGCTAAATAACCAGTTTCAGATCTGTAGCTAATACGGTTTATAAGTTGTACGACAAAATTGGAACATTCTAAGTCAACATGGGGGAGATAATCCATGACCCGGGGGTCGAATCAAAAATCAAAATAAACTGTGCGCATGTACTCATCATAAGGTAGCTACGTACCAAATGTCAGCTCTGAAGCGAGTACGGTTTTTAGCAAAATACCAAGTTTCAGGTCTATAGATAGTACGGTTTAAAAGTGTTACGAGTTGCAAGGAAAAATTGCAAGTCGAAAAGGGGGGGGGGAATAATCCATGACACAGGGCTCGAATAAAAAATGTAAATAAACTGTGCGATTGTACTCATCATAAGGTAGCTACGTACCAAATGTCAGCTCTGTAGCGAGTACGGTTTTTACGAGTTACAAGGTTGGTGACGGAAGGGGCATAAACATATAAGTACTTTGACATTGCACTTCAATGACACATAGGTGGGCTACAGAATGAAAATATCGAATATGGCTAAGAAGAATATATGTTAAGTTCCAAGTCAATCTAGTCGTGCTTAGCATGGCTTAGTTCTGAGTACATAACTCTAATTACCGTACATTTCATTTCATGTCATTTCATTATGACAGAGTAGTCTTTCCAAATGTGCGTTAGAAGCGTTCTCTGTTTACTTTCTACTTCGTGGAGAGTGACCTAAGGATTTTGCTAATGCACACTTTATTAGGTAAGTTTATGGTAATATGTTTGTGTCATATTGTAGAATAACAATATAGCGCAGTATGAACGTCAACGCCCTGCAGGTTTTTTTCTATATTTTAGTGCGTGAAATGTAAATCTGTGTAGCGATATACTGATAATAATAACAAAACAAAATGACCGCCAATAAAAATATTTCACAAGTTTTCGAATACATTAGTTAAAATAGCCATATTTAAATGAGATATTGGCATAATTAGTATGTATAAATGTTATATCATGCAAATAATAGCCATACAAAGTGAATATAAGTCATAAATGACCTTAACCTTGGGCGGTCGGACGTGAGTCATATGCAAAGCAAAGCATCATACCTAGTTCTGCATATGCAATGCTATAAAGCGGAACAACGTGCAGCTACACCATCCCTAGACACATATTGTGGACTAGCTGCACGTTTTCCGCTTTACAGGCAACAGGTTGCACTATATCGCTACACCACGCTACACAGTAAAAATGTGCGTAATAGCATTTACACTTCGCGCACTAAATTATAGAATGAAAAGTCATGCAGAGCATGATGTTATTAGCCGATCAAATCAGGGTTCAATATATGTCCACATTTTAGTAGTTACGGAATCTCAGGTGAGAGAAGTGTTGATTTCCTCCCCAAAAAAATTGAATTCTATTAGAAAAATTGGGGCCCCGAAAACAATATTAATAGGAAATAAAATTTGATGTAGAAAAAAAAATGATAATTTAAAAAAAAAAATAAACATTTGGAAAAAAAATTGAAAAAAAATAAAAAAAAATGGAAAAATAATGCTCGCTACCGGAGCCTGGATTTTTTTAGTAGTCCTATATTCATCTACATATATCTGCACAGGTCCACATATTGACACAATATTGTCAATACAGTTTACGGAAATGTAATATAATAATAACACGGAGCTACGGTCATGATATTAGTTAGGCATGCAGAAACATATTTTTAGCAAAGGGATATCCCATTCACCAGTCCAGTCGAATACAAATCTTACTTAACAAAGTGACCATTAATTAACGTACTCAACAAAATGTACCAGTCGAATTGACGTCATGCGTATTCAGGCACATGCCCAGATTGGCCTTGATAACGTTGTCACTTGTTTATCCCTTGTTTATCGATTTAAATGGTTTAAATCGACTCGAAGCTTACGTTCAACGGCCGCACAAACTCGATTGAACTGCACGCCTTCCAATGATTTAAATACGCAGCGCGTTTAAATAGTCAATTACGTTTTTTTAATGTGCGCACTGGTCATTTAAAAAGGGGCCAATCCGTGATTTTTTGCGCGATGTCGGGCACAAGACAATCAATAATTTGCGGCATTGACAATAATTACGGGGGATTGCCGCAATCGCGCGTGCTGGATGCATCCCTGCCATCCCTGCATGATACGTAAACAAATCAAAGTTCGCTATGAAGGGCAATTTTTCGTTTTGATTGATGGAACATTTTGTGAATATTAACTAGCGTCAAATGACGCGCATACGCGATCCAATGGGATAAACCCGAGATGCTGGGGTTGCTAGTCGGAGGAGATTTTGAGCAGAGGTCGATTATAAATTAGCCGAATAAACACATTTTACGCGATTATACGTGGCTGAAACTTGTTCTGTTTAATAAATAAAAGCTTTAAATTAGCCCAATAATCGGCGTATGTTGGCGTATATAGAGCCAACTATGGACTTCAACAACAACAACTTCCGGGTTCAATCTCTTCCGGCATTCAGCTCATTACGTATTCAAAATTGTGTTATTTGGCTATATTTAAAGTTTTAAACTGAGATAATTGCCAAAAATGCAAACTTTATCGGTTGATGCAATTTGGAAGTGATACAGCAAAATTCGCGTTCGTAGATTACCGAATAGCGGAGAAAAGAGTTGCTACAAACTTTTTCAGAATTCGATGGATGACCAATATATTAGCCGATCTATAAATAGATCGGCTAATAAAACAACTGCAGGGCGTTGACGTTCATACTTCGCTATATTGTTACCCAGAGACAATTCTACAATATGACACAACATTATTACCATAACGTTACCTAATACAGTGTGTATTAGCAAAATGCTTAGGTCACTCTCGATGAAGTAGAAAGTAAACAAAGAACGCTTCAGGAATGTTTCATGTATTTTGATTGACTGTGCTTGTTCAGAGGAGCGCCAACCAGCAGATCAGTCAAATGACACTAGAAACCGGCTATTCTCTATATTTACATTTTGTTTTGAATTTCGTTAATTTGTGTGTCGCCAATTGGTTATTTAAATCACCCATCACGGTCACCGGCTTTAGCAACGCCACATGACTTCACCAACTCCTCGTCAGACGCTGTCGGCATACTTGTCTGTGTCGTTACAATGGTGTCATTGACGACGTCGATGGTCGACATCACACTATCCAGCTCCTCGTCGGAGGAAATGTCCGTACAGTAAACTCGGTATTCGTCAACATTACATGTACTGCTATACACAGACTGGGTAATGAAACTCCCGCCATCAGAGGAATCACTATGCTCAATGTTACGTGTTATAATGAATTATATGCGAACACAATACTGAAGAAAAGCCTTTAAGTCAATTTGAAACAACTGAACGAAGACTAGATGTTCGTGTGTTGTGTGAATTGCCCACGTGGAAAAGTTACCCTTTCTCCAGGTGTAGATGTTCCCGGCTCTGTCACACTATCAAAATATCTGAAATAGATTGATTGATTGACGGACATGATATATTTCTAGACAATGCGATAGCCCACTACCTATGGGTCAAGGTTACTCGAATGACCCAGGGTGGTCAGCTATCAATGTGGGGAAGCTACATGTACTCATGAGCGCAAGCATCTGATCTTATCTGGAGATAGAAGACATTTGGACATACATCATAGTTTTGATTGACATACCTATTTCCAAGGAAAGTAGGTCATGGTCAACTGAATGACCCAGATGGTTACGTATCACTGTTTGTTTGTTTATTGGTGTTTAACGGCCTATCAACAGCTAAGGTCATGTAAGGCCGGGCAAACAGGTTCGATCCCGTTTTAACCTGCTGCATTGGGGGAAAAATCCCAGAATCAGCCCTGAAATTAGAATAACATGACCTGGTGCCAGGTCCATACTGCACCGAAGTCACTTGGCCCCTTCCCCTATTTAAAAGTAATACCGGGAAGGGGTATAACCAGATTCAACTGTCACATACAAAATGCCAAAGACGTATGTGAGGGCCAAACCAGGTCTCCAGTCGGGATTCCGGTAAGGATGAACCCCGATCGCTAAATTACCCATCGCATGCTCCCACGTGCCACCCACTACGTATCACTGTACATGTAAGCCAGCTACTGATGAAGTTGGGCGAAGATCCGACTAAAATTCGAAATTTGGATGTTTGAGAAAATTAGGCCAAGGTCACCAAATGACACAGGGTGGTTAGGACTCAATGTAAGGAAGCTACTCATGTAGTTTGGTGAACATCATACTAACATATCAAGAAATATTTAAAATGTTATGTATGCACGGATTAATTTACCATCCCAGGGACAGAATTGCAGCCCTTCCAAAATGCTAGGGACCGTTTTTTCTTCACAAACTCTGAAAAAAATCCCAATTGAAAAGTAAACTAGAGGCAGCGGCCCGCATGTTGCGCCCGCCGAGGAATTTGATAGTACTAAAAAAACCTTTAATGCAAAAAACCTTAACCCGTACACATACTATTGATTATTTAAAAATAGAAAATATGTTCATAGACGGATGACCCACATATCGCTCTGATAGTAAACAAGGCAAAATTACAAGTCCAAAAGGGGGCGATAATCCATGGCTCAGTGTCAGCAAAAATAGAAATTCACTTTTTGCATCTACACACCATAAAGAAGCTGCATACCAAGCAGCAAGCCTCCAGCTATTACGGTTTACAATTTTTAGAAGTTACAAGGCAAACTAGTGAAATTCTAAGTTGAAATGGGGGAGATAATCCATGACCCGTGGGCCGAATAAAAAATCACAATAAACGTAGCACATCTACTCATCATAAGGAAGTTTCAGGTCTGTAACTACTACAATTTAAAAGTTTTAAGAGTTAAAAGGCACAATTTTAAGTAGAAAATGGGAGATAATCCATTACCTACATACCAAGTTTCAGGTCTGCAGCTAGGTTTAAAAGTTTTACGAGTTACAATGTTGGTGACGGACGGACGGACGAAAGGACCATGGTAACAATATATGCCCCCTCCACTATTGTGGTGGGGCAAAACAATTCAAAGACTTTTTTTAAGCAATTGATATTGGGTAGAGGGGCCACATGAGTGGGGCATAGAATGAAAATATGGGTGATGATAAACACACATGTGAAGTTTCGAGACACTCGGCAAAGCGGTTGCAGCTATATAGACCTAAATTAAAAAATTAACCTAAATCAAAAAAAATTAAGGTAACTTTCAAAGTAATTTGACCTTGACATTGGGCACAAGGGCGGCACGGCTGGGGTGTGCAATGAAAATATGGATGATGACAAACACACATGTGAAGCTTGAAGTTAATCGGTGAAGCGGCTGCAGAGATATAGTATACATACATTTTCATAAAAAAATTAAGGTAAATTTCAAAGCAATGTGACCTTGGGCACAGGGCCCGAACTGTTTGGGCATGGCATGAAAATATGGATGATGATAAAAACTTGAACCTAAATCAATTTTGTTAAGGCAAAGTGAGACCTTTACATTGGGTAAGGGGCCGCACGGTTCGGGCATAGAATGACAATATGGAGTATGATAAACCCCCATGTGAAGTTTAAAGTTAATCAGTGAAGCTGTTTCAAAGAGAAATAGTGTAGTTAAAACATTAACCCAAACTCGGACGTACATACATACGCGAATGTGCCAACTATATCACGCTGTCTGCAAGCGGGCGAGACAAAACAACCAGGTATCAAAATTTACCAACATTTGTGTTTCTATTTGCTTCATTTCTCAAAGTATATATTGTTCAAACTCATTTGAAAAATCACATAGCGTGGTAAAATGTAACAGCTAGGGGTGTAACGATACGCCCACCTCACAATACGTATCGCGATACGATACTAGTACCTCATTCACAAAATACAATTCCAATGGTCAATACATTTCATGTATAATGCATAAAATAAAACATGTACACCCTGGAGCTTCTTTACAATGTGGTAGATGGGCGATAGAGGACGACACCACGGCATAGGTAAGCCGCGGTATAAATCCAATTTTCACATAGGGTAACCTATGTATTGGAATCGCCTCGGACAGTTAGCCACGCGCTAGACCCCCCCCCCCCCCCCCCCTCTCGATGGGCTAGTCCGTAGTGATATATTGGAGTAACCATAACAACAAAATGCATTGTGTTACTCAACGTTTAGCTGTCATACGCAACCGCCAATTGAAAATAATATTATGAAAAAAAACTTGCACTGAACAATATCAACAACGGATGTTCTACGTACAAAAATACATCGGATTATTTTGTTGCACGTGATTTGCCCCCATTTGCATCACAAATCGTGCGGTCATCGCTAAATTTAGTAACAGGCTATATTTTTCGGCAGAGTTAACTCGCCTCCGAATACTCTCTACCGGATAAACAACACGCGACGCGTTCAACACATAAACAATATCAAGGGGTTACAGCTACCTGCATGTTGACCCAGCTTTTTTTAATGATCGCGATTGTGTCGCAACAAAACTCGCACGTGTGGGTACGGGGCGCCATGCAGGACAGGTTAATTATGTGTACAAAATTGAGTTTTGTAACACTAAAAATCATAAAATTCAATTCTGTGTCACAAAATTCAATTCTGTGTCACAAAATTCAATTCTGTCAATTCTGTGTCACAAAATTCAATTCTGTGTCACAAAATTCAATTATGCCTACGTTTCGTATACACAATTCATTTTTGTTATAAAGGATTCAATTTTGTAAGACAGAATTGAGTTTTGTGAAGAAAATTCAGTTTTGTGGGACAGAATTCATTTTTGTCCACAAAAATTAGTTTGCGTAGGATAGTCATCTCTACGTTGATTGGTTGAGATCGGTCTTAGTCCATTTTACTAGATGGTGGAGTACACTTGCAGATTTAAATATTTCAATGCGAAAATATAACCCAATATATCAATATTATACTTCTTTATGGACAGTTATTTTGGTTATATTATGATTACAAATCAATGAGTGGTCACACTCAATTAAGCATATATACTTTGAAGGAGAAATAAGAAAACTATTCAGAATTTTCCCTCAATTATGTAAACAGGGTCAAACATAAAGTAGTCGGGACATAGCTAGACCTGAGAGCATGCCCATATATAGAGAATACCAGGCTAGTGTATTTTGATATCAAGTTTATCAGGCAAGGCTAGGAAACGCGTAGGAATTCCGAGGCTTGCCGAGGAATTCCTACCGTTTCCGAGCCGAGCCTGATAAACTTGATATTAAAATACACTAGCCTGGTATTCTATTTATCAGGTAACGTTTTATGCTCGAAAATGACATTAGATGACGTCGTATTCTAACAGTAGATCTAACCTTGTGAAACAAATGGTATTGGATCTGTATCTACTAGTTGCGAAGTTACGTGTTCGCAACTATGTGTCTACATGCATTATTTACAGTATACACCATCTTAGTATCCATGGTATCTACGCAAATACTACAAATGGTTTCCTCAAATCGCCCAATACACACATTCTGTTTATAAACACAGACAGCAGTCAGAACACAGGCCACAGCGCGTGTATTATTGATTTAACTGGGGCAGATGTACCTTTATACACAATAAATGACGTCAGTACTCGCGGGAGATCTACATGTACATGAATTATGTGTACAATTATAACGCAAATGAGTTTAAATACGAATGGGTTTGTCAACGTTTGACTGTTTGGAGATAGTTGAAGCAAAATGGCAGAATGAGAAATGAATCATCGACATTGAATGTGTAGATCGGCGACAGCGACCCATTTCTCCAGTGCAGTTTCTGACCAATGGTAGTCCTTCTTACATGCGTGTGTAGAATTGACAGAATTGAATTTTGTGACACAGAATTGAATTTTGTTACACAGAATTGAATTTTGTGGCACAAAAGTGAATTTTGTGACACAGAATTGAATTCTGTGGCACAAAATTGAATTTTGTGACACAGAATTCAATTTTGTTAACACATTGAATTTTACAGAATTGAATTCTGTGCACGAATTGAATTCGTGACAAATTGAATTTTGTTACACAGAATTGAATTTTGTGGCACAAAAGTGAATTTTGTGACACAGAATTGAATTTTGTGGCACAAAAATGAATTGTGTTGACAAAATTGAGCCATGTCCCACTTGGCGCCCCGTAGTGGGTCTAACTAATTTTAATCCTCATTCTACGATGAATTTACAGCGGATTTTATTGACATTCGCGAATTCTGCCTGATTGACATTTGTCTATGGTGGCCAGTACACGCCAACATGAGTGTCAATTCTACGTTCAGGGAAGGGGGTCGATAGGTCAGTAAGTGATAAATTACAGTCAGGGAACAAATTAATGACAGTATAACACATCCAGCGTAGATTAATACCCATATTAATGCAAGTACTGAAAATACGACAAACAGAAATTCTAACAAGTTTGGGCTTCCATACATTGAAAATTTTGTCAGCGGTTTCCCCAATGACGTCATCTGTATGTTTTAATATACTCGATCCGGGGCCAACTATTTCATTCACAAAACAGAAGCAAACATGGCGATGTCAAAGTAATGCAGAAACTTTAACAAAAATCCTGCTACAACATTGTTTTGTACTGACAAGGCATTTTCAGGCGCGACACCGCTTCCGTGGCGGAATTCTTGTAGTACCCTATGTTCAGTACTTTCAGTACTTCGATTTATTACATGCTCCCTCACAGTTTGCTTAAAAGTAAGTAAATTCCTATGTGAATGCTATAATTGACAACTTTTTCATAATATAATAATGTTATGTACGGATAATTTCAACCACAACATGTCAGATTAACAGCGAAAAATAGCTTTAAAAACTTTGCATTTCATTTCCTGGTTTCCAACATGAACCGGAAACGGAGCCGATAATATTTATGGTTAGAAGTTATGCCATACCGCACCGCGATATCAATCTCAGTAAACTTGCAGGTTGGAAATATAATTGTTACTCTATGTTCTGGTTGTGTATATGCTAACTTCACGATAATTTTAGTATTTGTATTCGTAAAATTGTTCCAACTGTAGAAGTAGTTCAATAGACAAGGAAAATTGTCTACGACAGACGGACAGGGTAAAAACTATATTCCACCGACAACTATCGTTGGGGTGGCATACATACCATATTAAATCAGTACAAATGTTAGATTTAGATTTATTGCATAAGCGCATTATCATACATTGAATGTGCTGCTCTTACCCTTCGGAGTGGCATTGCAGTAAGTATAACCAGGTAAACCACAGGTAAATTTATTTGTATGGTAAAAGGCTGAAATACACAAGCAGGTAGTTTCATAAATACAGCAATTTTGAGCACGATGAATATCAGAATAGTGCAGATCTGTACTGCACACATAGTAAATCACTGACATCGAGTCAGCGAAGGTGTTTTCCGGTAATACAGTGCGACCCCCCTATTGCACGGAAGTCCGGCGACATACGACCTTCCGTGTTGCTTATCCGAACCGTGCAATATCCGTGCTCGCCCAAGACGCATCATGTCAACAAACAAGAGGGCCACGATGGCCCTAATTCGCTCACCTGACTCCATGAACACGGGAGAAGAATGTGACATTGAGTTCATATGTGTTTTAAAAAAATTGTGCTATTTTTAGATGGTGGTCGTCTTGGATTAAGCGTTGACTCTCATTTTACCAAATCTGAAAATGCTTCACCCAAGGATCTTAACTTACTATGAAGTTTAGCCAGCATCGGCGATTTGGTTCCTGAGAAAAAGACGTTCAAAATCTCAAATAAATGGACCTTTTGGAGGCCATCATGGACAACATAATCATCCGATTCCGACAAATATTGCACCAGAGCAATCGCCTCATCGATACCTTCAATTTGATATATGACATGAGCATATTTGGTCAAAATTAAAATTTGACCCCACGGGCCACGCCCATTTTTGACCACGGGGTCATTATTTTAACACCTTTGAAAGATCATTCTACGTCGATCATTCCTACCAAGTTTCGTCGAAATCCGGCTGGCGGTTCATGAAAAGAAGATTTTTTAAGAATTTGTGCTATTTTTAGACGGCGGCCATCTTGGATTTGCGACGACCTCCGTTTTAACAAATCTGAAAAGGCTTCACCTATGGACCATAACTGTGAAGTTTGGCCACCATGGGTCAAGCGGTTCGTGTGAAGAAGAATTAACGAATCTCTAATAAAATAACAACCTTTTGACCTTTCGGCGGTCATCTTGGATGATATGACCATTCAAATTCGACGAATAATGTACCAGAGCAATCGCATCTTTGATGACCATATTCGGTCAAAAATAAAATTTGACCCCAATTTGACCCCAATTTGACCCCACGGGCCACGCCCATTTTTGACCCCGGGGTCACCATTTTAACAACTTTTAAAGAGCATTATATCGATCATTCCTACCAAGTTTGGTTGAAATCCGGCTGGCGGTTCATGAGAGAGAGATTTTTTAAGAATGTATGCTATTTTTAGACGGCGGCCATCTTGGATTAGCGATGACCTCCGTTTTAACAAATCTGAAAATGCTTCACCCATGGACCATAACTTTTAAATTTGGCTACTATGGGCCAAGCGGTTCATGTGAAGAAGAATTTTGAAATCTCTAATAAATGAACGACCTTTTGACCTTTCGGCGGCCATCTTGGATGACATAACCATCCGATTTCGACAAAAAATGCACCAAAGTGATCGCCTTGTTGATACATTCGATTTGATACATGACATGACCATATTCAGTCAAAAATAAAATTTGACCCGACGGGACACGCCCATTTTTGACCCCGGGGTCACCATTTTAACAACTTTGAAAGAGAATTGTACATCGATCATTCCTACCAAGTTTTGTCAAAATCCGGTTGGCGGTTCTTGAGAAGAAGATATTTGAAGAATTTGTGCTATTTTTAGACGGCGGCCATCTTAGATTACGTATTGACGTCATTTTAACGCTTTTATAATCCCCCTACCTAAGGACCATGACTATGAAGTTTGGTGACTATAGGCCCAATGGTTACCGAGGAGAAGACGTTTGAAAATGTTCACGGACGACGGACATATTGCGGTAACAATAGCTCACATGAGCGAAGACATAGTGTGACATATGGGAGACTAGAAGCAGATAACGTCTCAAGGCACCCCTATTTTTATGTGCAAGTCTTCAAAATACTGACTGTGGTCTAGTCTAAATTGGTATAATTATGCAGCCTGTGCCTACATGTAATTTGATCCGCATGGGTGTGTCTTGTTTTGGGACGGCAATTAAATTATTTTAGTCTACCTTTTAAAGTCTTGCGTTCTTTCCCTATTAACAGATCTACCACCGGACCCGGGTAACATTTTGGGGGCTCGTCCGGGATAGGGAAGAACTGGAAAACATCGCCGCCATTCAACCTAACCCGCGAATAACAACACAACAACAAAGTCCCAGAAACCATGGCGGACGAATTGTTTCGAATAAGAGGCCAACTATTTATTGCTGCGTTAAAAGATCTTACAGCGATAATTACCGAGCATGGAGGGTATATATCGGGTAAGCGCAGTTTCAGCAATAGATGCCTGGCTTTTGGAAGAAGTTAAAGGCGACGATGAGAGAAAAACGCCTCATTGTCAATCAAGTCACATTTCGAGACAACATCTAAGGAAGAGGCAGAAGCCACCAAACTAGTTATAAGCGAAAGTGTTGAAGAATCTAAACCAGATCCTAAAGAAGTAGACTCAGAAATCAGACTCCGAGAGTTTAAAATCAGCGGGCAGATTGACATTAAGTCGGGCATTTATTTCACTAGTTTAGTGCGCCAAATTGAAAATGGAATTAAACGAGGCTATCCTGAGATAGACATTGTAGACGGGGTTATTCGGGCCATACCGACAACATCAGGGCTCCGAAACTACCTTGAAGGCAGAGACAAACTGTCGCTATCAACTTTGCGGGCTGTGCTCAGAGCACATTACAGAGAAAAATCGGCGACCGAACGTTATTCCGAACTGGGTGCGGCGAGGCAAACATCTACGGAAGAGCCATCCGAGTTCCTTATGAGATCGATGGACATCAGAAATAAAATACTATTCTTATCCCAAGAAAATGAATCTGATCTCAAATACGACCCTACATTGGTACACGGTTTATTCGTGCGATCTGTGTCAACGGGGATTCAGGATTTAGCTATAAGACAAGAGTTCAGACCATTACTAGAAAGCAAAAACGTATCCGACGAAGAACTAATACACGGACTAAACTTAATTCAGAGGACACCGTGTTGACGTAGCACAGCTGCAGCACGGAGAGTCGACTTGTAGTAGTAGCGGTTTGGGATCGGAAAATAATAAGTCGTCACCCAAGGTCAAAGAAGTTGGGCTTGTCAAGGAAATGCAGTCACTTAAAGCAGACGTCGCTGCGTTCATGCAATGAAAATCGGTATCATCTATGGAAGGTACACGTGAAAATCGTCCGGATCGTCAACGGGGATGTAAAACCTGTCATGAGGCAGGAATTGGGGAGACATGCAAGCACTGTTGGCGATGCGGTAGTATCGAACATTTCCGCCGTGGCTGTAAAGCAAAGATCCCGAACCAGGGAAACGAACAAAGGTCACACCAGAACGGGAGAGGGGCTCATGAGTGACCACAAAATCAACCCCTTCATGTGCAAACTGTAATGAACAAGGAAATGGCATTTACATGTGTAGTGGCTGTCATGCATCAACGTACTGTTCCAAGTCCTGTCAGAAACATAATTGGTTATGCCACCAAACTGTATGTCAGTTAATTCAATATGTTGAACAGGGGATGGTTCCTCCACAACCAAGGGTAGATGATGTAAAGGGTCGTGTGCTCGCTTTATCGCCCGACGCTCGCAATAAGCTTGTAAAGGTTGTGGGAGAACCATGCCTGGTAAATTGTTTGTTGAACCGTATGGCAACTGAAGTATTATGGGATACTGGGGCCCAGGTTTCTTTGATCCATCAAGGATGGTTAGGTAAGTATTTGCCCAATGCTAGTCTGAAACCCATGAAAGAACTTATGGACGGGGGATTAAATGTGCTGTCTGCCAATGGGTCTCCAATTCCATTTGAGGGGTGGGTTGAGATTGATTTTACATTGGGACAAGAAATACCTTTACAAGGCCAACAGGATGTAGCCATGTTGAAGGTACCGTTTTTGGTGACAAACGTAGCTAGACTTGACAGACCAATTTTAGGTTACAACGTTATCCAATGTCTGACAAAAGAACTTGACGATGACGATAGAGTTAAGACCCTTAGTGATGCCCTCCCGACACTCTGGCACTCTTCATTCCTACCATCGACATTGATATGATGGGACTGGAGATGCAAGATATGCTAGTAAACATCAAGGTCGGAACATTCTCCTCGGTTAAGGTGGTAATCTCTAACCCATCTAACCGAACTATTATCTTACCCAAGGGTTGGGAGTTTTGGAAACTGTATCCTCTGTGGTTCACTTGGGTATGCAAGAGCCACGCGAGAGTGAACCGCCCAACCAGACTGAACAAGTGACACGGCTACCAATCAGCAGAACGTGTGGGATCCACTAGTAGATCTAACAGATACCGGTCTAACTGAAGAACAGCAGGAAGCCATCCGGACCTTACTTCGAGAAGAATGCCGTGCCTTTTCTCAAAATGGAGACGACATCGGATGTGTACCAGAGTTGAAGATGGATATTGACCTCACGGATAAGAAGCCTGTCCAGAGTGCATATATGTCCATTCCCAATCCTTTATACTAATAGTGGAGGAGCTAAGCACATGGGGTGTGCACTTTGTGATACAAGCATGAAATTTTGCACAGACCTAGTTCATTATGTTTTAATGCAAAAACGCCGAGGACACCAGAAAAATCTACCCTGAAATTCAAGATGGCCGCCAATATTGAAAATAACCGACTTATGCATAGAGGCGAGGACATATCCCGCGTCCAGATTATGCATCAACACTTATTTGATGATTAAATTGGTATTATTTTACATGAAAGAGAGTCCAAACACCATATAGAAGTATATCATAGACATCAAGTATAAAAAATAAGTTAAATAGCTATATCATATTCGAAAATTGTTGACAAAATACTCTATAAATTACACTCGAGATCAGCATAACAGAGAACTATGAATAGTACTCGCCCATCATAACTTTCAATCTGCATTGGTGCCCTAAAAAACTAGTGGTGGATATTAGCCTAATAACAAGATGCATAACAACAACAACAACAACAACAACAACAACAACAACATTTGATAACATGAAAATATGAATTTATCAATATCAAACTAAGGTCCCTTGTCCTACTACTGGTAAGAATTGGTGCATATTGTTTGTATATTTTTTAAAGTGATAATGCCCACCAATATGTGAATTACAGCATTGGGCTCGCAGATTGCCGTATACTCATTTCCCAACATGACATCCTTTATACCCCCCCCCCACCCCCCTCATGACATTCGCAGGTTATATTGCCGTCCACTTTAGTAAACTATTTCTTCGAACCATGGTGGTGATTTGGGTGGCACTTGATTGTGATAATACTAATCCTAAGCAAACTACATGAATCAGTCATTGAACATAGAGATAAAAAAACATAGGGCGGGGGGGGGGGGCGGGGGGCAATGAGCAAGGGAAACCCAAAAAACGTATCCCCGTGTAGCAGAAGGTGTATGCCATTAAATATACTGCATAATTCTGTGCCGTAAAAGCGCATAGTTATATTAGTATATTGTTCCACTTGCTCGGTATAGTTTTCGACATGTGTCAATAGATGACATTTGGGATAGTTAGTGCCACTGACCACAACCGACATGGTCACCTGCAGGACCTACTGAGAATGTGTCTACTGCACTGTATTATTGTCATTCTTAAACAAATTATAGCATTGATATCATTGCTTCATTTGTTTTGCTTGTAGTTGCGCCGCTAAGTGGGAGAATATTTATTTATAATATATATTTTTTTCTATATTTTCAGACCTGAGTTGTACCATAGTAACAGAACAGAATCGTTCAGCATGTGCCCACTAACATAGACTAATATACTAATACACTAATTGTGGTGGTGGTGAATTGTACTGCAGCATCAAACGTCATCAACATTTCTCAAGTGTGCATCGTTACATTCGTATGTAGTGCTAGTAGCTTGTGCATATGCATTCTATAGTTCCATGGCAGCAACACGAAGCATCCGACGACGGTGGAAACTAGTAGACAATATATACATGTAGCTGCTTATCGCTTAATCGCTTAGTATATGTTTGTTTGTAGCGCCGTTCAACGCATGCTGCATGGTGGCGACTAATTGTAGTGTAATATCAGTAGTAATGAATAACATACTACTTATTTCATT
Source organism: Conchocele bisecta (assembly GCA_029237695.1). NCBI lineage: Eukaryota > Metazoa > Mollusca > Bivalvia > Lucinida > Thyasiridae > Conchocele > Conchocele bisecta. The sequence continues at coordinate 39,631,203 of CM055266.1, read as the reverse complement.
CTAATCATGTCGAAGAAAGTGGTAGTATTAAGTGATCCTACCACAGTATTAACTGCATCAGAATCTCAAGAGAAGGTTACTTCAGACTGGACAAAGTGTATTCTATGCCAGGAAGACACAGATGGAAGAAAAGTGTGCCCTCGAGTTACAAATGACCACCCTTCCAAATCTTCAGGTTATCAAACATTTGTTTCGCAATTTGAGGCATTTCAAGATCTGGGATCCATTCCGTTTAACATCAATCCCACTCGTTTAAATGATGGAAGTGGAATTCGGCAAACATTGGAGAATCAGAAAGCCTGGTGGCACAAGACGTGTTACAATCGATTTGGCTCTTTTCATTTATGTAGAGCACAGAAAAGAAAATTGGAAACAACTACAGAGGAATGCAGCCCAGTCAAGACAAGAGCCAGCATAGGCCCCATAGTTTCCCATAATAAGCAAAGAACATGTTTCCTATGTGATGCCAAGCTTGAAGATACAGAAAGTTGCAGAGAGGCGATGACACCCCAAGTTACACAGCACGTTAAGAGAGCAGCAACAGCAGTAATGGACAGGGTGCTGCTTGCTAAATTGGCAACTGTTGACATGAGAGCACAGGATGCAAACTATCATACAAAATGTCTCGTTTCCCTGTATAATAAGGAAAGAGCCGCTATCAAAGAATCATCAAGTACACCTGAGACTGATGATTCTTCGAAAGTACTGGCTTTAGCAGAATTGGTATCATATATTGAAGAATGCAAAAATTCAGATAACTGCCCTGTCTTCTACTTAAATGACTTAGTGAAACTCTATGTACACAGACTCTCGCAACTGGGTGTAGCCATAGAAGGACGAACGCATAGCACGAGGTTGAAAGACAATTTACTCAAATTTGTTCCAGGTTTAAATGCCCATTCGCAAGGACACGGAAAAAGTGTTATACTTGCTTTTGCACAGGATGTCGGTATTTGTATAAATAAGGCATGTGTGTATGATCATGAATCAGATGCGATCACATTAGCCAAGGCTGCTGAAATAGTAAGACGGGATATGTTTCAGTCCAGTAGCCCATTCAATGGTTCTTTTGAAAATCACAGCCAAGCAAAATGTATTCCAGACAAATTGGGTGCATTAGTGCATATGATTTTGAACGGACCGAATATCAAAGACCAATCAGAGCATATTGACAAGTCAGCCAGTCTTACTATTTCTCAGCTTTTGATGTATAATAGTATCAAGTATGAACGTAGATCTGGTGTTAATGCTGGCATCAGGAAACACAAGCATGAACGAGAAACTCCATTCCCTATATACACGGGTCTGCTGATACATGCACAAACACGAAAAAGAGAACTAGTAGACATGTTTCACTCGTATGGTATATGCATATCATACAAACGGAGCTTTCTTACCATCTCAGCTGAACTCGGCTAATATGGTATGCATATCATTACAAACGGCTTCTTACCATTCTTCAGCAGAACTGGCTAATAGGGTATGCAACTATTACCATGAGAACAATGTGGTTTGTCCTCCTACTCTTAGGTCAGGTCTTTTCACAACAGGAGCCACTGATAACATTGACCATAATCCTAGCTCTCGAACATCCAAAGATAGTTTTCATGGGACAGCGATATCACTTACACAGCACCCAACAGTTGATGGTCCTGGGGAAAACATGACTGTGCCTATTGTTACTGACACAGGTGTCAGTACCACTAAAATACGTCCATTACCAGACATTTACACAGAAGTGCCACCAGTTGGTATGCATGATGCTGACACATTTGCACCTGCGTCTACTGGTACTGTATCGCCAGGTTCTCAGCGAATTACTGCATCAATCAATGATGAAAGCCAGTGGTTGCAAAAAGTACAAATTGCACTAGATGATGGTCAGGAATCTTCTGAAGAGTTTGTTTCATGGGCTGCTCACCATGCCTCCATATCAGGAGTAAGTGTCCGACCAAAGTGCATTAGAGCCTTATTGCCGCTGTTCCATGAGAATGCACATACTGTATCTATGATACGACATGCTATGGACATGATTCAGGTTTCTGTAGCACATGTGAACCCAGGTCAGACACCTGTCATGACTGTCGACCAGCCCCTGTTCGCTATTAGCAAACACATACAGTGGAGATGGCCTGATATATATGGGGAGGATAAATTTGTCATTGTAATTGGAGGACTACACATTGAGATGTCTGCATTGCGAGTGATTGGGGACTGGCTAGAAGGTAGCGGGTGGATCAATGCACTCACCAAAGCAAACGTTACTACCCCAGGCAGAGCACACTCTGTGTTAGAAAGCGGCCATATTACTCGGACAAGATGGGCTCATCAAGTAACCGCAGCTGCTCTCTTTATACTCCAGATGGAGGCATCTGAGGTGTATAAGACTGTTGAGATAGATGACCCACTTCCCTTTCAGGACTGGTGCACTGCACAGTCAAATAAATCTCCACAGTTCAAGTTCTGGAGTACAGCTCTATATCTAGAGTTGCTTGTCTTGCAATATGTCAAGTCACTGAGACAAGGAAAGTTTGAGTTGTATGTTGAGAGCTTAGCCAAACTAGCTCCGTGGATGTTTGCTCTCAACCACACTCACTATGCTCGATGGCTTCCAGTACATATAGGAGACATGGTTCAGCTTGAACATGTGCACCCCAGTGTGTACCGTCAGTTCAAGACAGGACACTTTACAGTCCAGAAGAGCAACCACCAGTTCTCTTCCATTGCAATGGACCACAACCATGAACAGATGAATATCCTGATAAAGGGTGATGGTGGTGCTGTTGGATTAACAGAGAATCCAAGTGCTCTCCTGAGGTGGATGGTCGCTGGACCAGAAATCGCTCGTGTTATCAAAGAATTTGATAGCACACACCACGGAGGCGATACGAAGCACCATGAGCAATCCAAATCCACCCAAGTTGAGTTCAAAAGCAAGAATGTCAGTGACATGGTAAAAGTGTTGAAAGAAATGGATAACCCATTTCTTGAACATGCGTCCGAGCTCGTAACTTTACACACCAAAGTAGTAATGGACACATCTGTGGTACAACAGGTCCAAGAAATAGAAGAAGCTGGCAAAACACAGTATGAAACATATGTCACTGAGAGGTTAGTATTGTGTCAAAAACCGGTGACAGACACAATTAAAAAGAACAAGTTTACACTGTTCAGAACACCTACTAAGAAAACACTTAACCGAACAAAAACCCAGATAGCATCTCTGAAAGCTAACACAGCCCTGTTTTCCAGATTGTTTATTGCCTGTCAGTCACGTAATAGCAATCTCTCTGAGTTTTTTTCAGTATGAAAACCAGACATGCCCCCCGTCATTGACTGACATGGGCGAGATGCGTACTGGCTCAAAGGCTGATCTTCTGAAGGTCCTACAATCGACTATGCCCGGTAATGTTGTTGCAGAAGATGCACTGTTTCCAACAGTGGAAGCCGAAATACACGACGGTGCTGCCATCGTACACATGCTACCACCCACAAAAGCAGGATCCAGTGTTCCAAAGACATTCGAAGACTATGCAGCGAATGTTGTTGCGCCATATGTTCTAAGACGTCTCAAACACATACAGAGACTGGACATTGTTTGGGATAGATACATTATTAACAGTCTCAAACAAGCAACAAGGAACAAACGAGGCACTGGTGAGCATAGGCATGTTTTGCCCACAACGCCAATTCCCTCAAACTGGCAATCCTTTCTTCAGGTGGACAGCAACAAATCAGAATTGTTCACCTTCCTTGCTGAGTATTTGATCAATGAGGTGCACCATGATAAGGTTATTGTAACAACCTCTGACACCAGCGTGATTTGCTCCGATCCCGAATTAGACACATCTGGCATAGCACCATGCAGCCATGAAGAGGCTGATTCTAGAATCATGGTACATCTAGCTGATTGTGTGAGTCGGGGCCACTCAAAAATCACAATTCGTACCACAGATACAGACGTTGTTGTGCTAGCTGTGTCAAGCATGTGTCATCTCAATATCGAAGAGCTGTGGATAGCTTTCGGAACTGGAACGTCTTTCAGGTACATTGGTGCCCATACCATCTTCTCCAATATTGGCCTGCAAAGGGCTAAGACATTGCCAATGTTTCACAGCCTCACAGGCTGTGACACAGTCTCATTCTTTGCTGGGCATGGGAAGAAATCATGTTGGGACGTCTGGAAAGTGTATCCACAGCTCACAGATGCTTTGATTAGACTTGCTCGTGCTCCTGAGAAAATGTCTGCTGACGAGTTTAACACCATTCAGCGTTTTGTGGTCCTCCTGTACAGCAGAACATCTGATCAGAGCAGTGTTAATTGCGCAAGAAAGCAGCTGTTCTCGCAAGGTTCAAGGGCAATTGAGAACATTCCTCCAACCGAAGCAGCATTGCAAGAACATTGCAAACGTGCCATATACCAAGGCGGGCATGTTTGGGGACAATCTATTGTCCTTGACCCTATAATTCCCAGCCCTGCAGATTGGGGGTGGGATGATACTGGTGATGGCTGGCATCCATTCTGGACATCTCTGGCAGAATCCGCTAAGATGTGCCAGGAGCTAATCAAATGCGGATGCAAAAAGGCATGCAGAGGCCTCTGCAAATGCAGGCGTAATGAATTATCATGTACCGATCTATGTACTTGCCAGGGAGGATGTCACGAGTAAGATGTTACATATCAGTGATATCCTGAGTGACTCTGCCATAATACGCCCGTATAATATGCTATCATTGCATTCAAATGTGTCTACACCTTCAACCACTCGTTACCACTGTTCAATTGTAAATCAGCTAGTCAATATTCACATACACGTTTTGGGCCTTAACCGAGTCTGGGTAATGCATGGTCAAACGAGTTCACACCTTTAGCCTACCTTGCTCAGTGGAGGATTAGGATCATTACTTGAGTGACTGGGTTAGCTAATTGAATCCTCACATCTATTGTACTATCTATTGTGGTCATCGGATGGTCAAATGTGTCTACACGTTCAGCCACCCGTTACCACTGTTCAATTGTCAATTAGCTAGTCAATCTTCACATACAAGTTTTGGGCCTTAACCGAGTCTGGGTAATGGATGGTCAAACGTGTTTATAACTTTAGCCTACCTTGCTCAGTGGAGGATTAGGATCATTACTTGAGTGACTGGGTTGGCTAATTGAATCCTTACATCTATTGTATTATCTATTGTGGTCATCGGATGGTCAATTGTGTCTACACCTTCAGCCACCCGTTACCAGTGTTCAATTGTCAATTAGCTAGTCAATATTCACATACAAGTTTTGGGCCTTAACCGAGTCTGGGTAGTGGATGGTTAAATGTGTTTACACATTTAGCCTACATTGTTCAGTGGAGGATTAGGATCATTAATTGAGTGACTGTGTTGGCTAATCGAATCCTTACATCTATTGTATTATCGATTGTGGTCATCGGATGGTCAAATGTGTCTACACCTTTAGCCACCCGTTAGCACTGTTCATGTCGATCAATCTCAGCTAGCTAGAAACATTGCAATTTCAAAAGTAGTATTTTATGAAGCCACTTAGAGTGTCTGGTGCCTGATTTTCATAAAATGGCAGATTCACAGCAAGTTATCCCAACCAAATCGAAGGATATCTATCACACTATGTTTTTGCTGTGTTTTAGAACCACAATAAAACAGAACAAACGTAAATATAGACATTAGCGTTCATCATTTTCATATTTAGAAGGTGCGTTAGAGCTGAAAATGGGGAATAATGTCATTTTGGCGGCCATTTTGAATATTATAAACCATGAGAAATACGTAAACTATATTTATTATGTCTTATTGTCTCTTAAAACCATAAACTAGACATAAAGTGCGCCTCGGTTCCACTTCTAGAAGGTTGGAAAGAGGAACATGAATAATTTGGTCGGCCATTTTTAATTTCGGCGGCCATCTTGAATTTGGGTTGACGGATCACTGGTGTCCTGGCGATTTATGGTTTAGGACATGTTTATGTATATCTGTACCAAATTTGGCACTTGTATCACAAAGTGCACACTACCCTTGTTTTTGTGGGCTCAGCTCTCCTACTATAAGAGGTAAAGGACTATATACAAGATAGTATGGGAAAAGGGTGGATTAGAGCATAGTATGTGTTCGAAAGAAGGATGGGACTCTCAGACTTTGTTGCGATTACCGAAAAGTGAATGTGAAGACCAGTCCAAAACCGTCAACCTATTCCAAGAATAAATGACATGCTTGACAGCTTGTCTGGAAGTCTCTGGATTTCCTTGTTAGATCAAGAAAAGGGATATCACCAGGGGTTCGCGTCTGAAGATAGTCGCAAGTACACGGCCTTTGTGACCCCTTGGGGCCTATATGAATGGAATCGTATTCCTTTTGGATAAACAGGGGCTCCTGGTACCTTCAAGTAATTCATGAATGATTGTTTGGAGGGTTTACGAGATGAAAGCTGTCTGGCATACTTGGATGACATCTTGGTGTACAGTCCGATTTTTGAGGACCATCTTTTCCATTTACGAGCAGTGCCTCGTCGACTTCAGGAGAAAGGGATAAAACTGAAACCTGAAAAATGTATTTTATTTCAGAAACAGGTACGCTACCTGGGACATCTTGTGACAGAAGATGGCCATACGATGGATCTCAAAGACCGAGAGGCCGTGGTGATACTCAAGGAAAAACGCCCTAAAACCGTTGGTGATGTGCGTGGACTAATGGGTTTCATCGGCTACTACAGGCGTTATATACCCGACTTCTCCCGAAGAGCCAAACCCATCTATGATCTTCTCCAATGTGAAGGTCCAACACGGAGGTCCCCTAGGAAGTCGTCGAAAAATCGCGGACAAGCAGCATCTAGTCAAACAGTGTCATGGAATGAGCGGCACCAACTAATTCTTGAAGACATGATCGATTCGTTAGCTAGTCCTCCGGTAATGACATTCCCAGATTTCCAACAACCATTTGTATTGCATGTAGATGCTTCTCAAGAAGGGTTAGGGGCTGTCCTGTATCAGAAACAGGGAACGGGCAAATTAACAGTGGTTGCTTACGCCTCTAGAACTCTAAGTCCGGCAGAGAGAAATTATCACATGCATTCCGGCAAACTAGAATTTTTGGCTATGAAATGGACAGTATGCGACCGGTTCCGAGATTATTTGTATTATTATATCCCGGTTTCGAGGAGTATAGCGATAACAACCCTCTCCAATATAGCTTTACAACTGCGAAATTGGATGCTACGAGGATGCGCTGGGTGGCTGAACTGGCTGACTTCAAGTTCAAGGTTTACTACAAGCCGAGGCGAAATAACAAAGATGCTGATGGACTCAATAGGATGCCAATGGATGTGGAGAATGTGATTCAGGACTGTACCGAAGAGATGACGCAGGACATGATTGATACCACGGTGCAGGTAGTGTCCGCCGGCGGAACGTCATCTATCCACTTCTAACCAAATGAGTCCGAGAGGCAGCCAAAATGTGTACGAATGGGATAGAACATGTTGGAAGTGATGACTTACTAAAATATCAGAAAGCTGATCCCATGATCTCGCAAGTTAGGCATTTCGTGGAACAAATGACGTTCCCAACCAAACAGCAGCGAGAGGAACTTACTCCCGAAACTAAGCTACTGTTGCAAGAGTGACCGAAATTGCAAATTGGACTGGATGGATTACTCAGGAGAATCACCGTGCTGCCCATAGACGGGACAAGGAAACAGCTCATATTGCCTCCGAAATACCACAAAGTGGTATATAAACAGCTACATAACGAGATGGGCCACTTGAGTGCAGATAGAGTGATCAGCCTAGCCGCTGACCGGTTTTACTGGCCTGGGATAGCAGCAGACATACGGGAATATGTTACACAGCAGTGTGACTGTATAAAAGACAAAAAGCCAGCACGACAGCCGCAGGCCCCACTGAAACCAATTGAGACGACACATCCTTTTGAACTTGTATCAATCGATTTTCTGCACCTAGAACGCTCCAAAGAGGGACATGAGTACATTCTGGTGGTTGTGGATCATTATACATGGTTTGCACAAGCTTATGCAACAAAGAATAATTCTGCAAAATCTGCGGTAGACAAACTATTCAACGATTTCATCCTTAGGTTTGGATTTCAGGGACGGGAATTTGAAAAAATAATGTTCCTCCAATTACAGCAATAGTGTGGTATTGCGAAATCCAGAACAACGCCCTACAACCCGGAGGGAAATGGCCAAGTGGAACGCTACAACCGTACACTTCTCCAGATGCTGCGAACGTTGCCCAAGGACAGAAAATCCAATTGGAAATCTAAGCTAGACAAGATGGTACACGCGTACAATTGCACCAAGATCGATGTGACAGGCTACTCACCCTTTTATTTGATCTTTGTTAGGCACCCACATCTACCAATTGACCTTATCTTTGGTGATCAGAGTCTCGAGCAGGAGACTATCTCCCACAAGGATTACGTCCGCGACTGGACTTCCAGAATGCAAGAAGCGTACAAAATAGCTTCAAGAAATAGTGAGAAGTCAACAGTAAATGGAAAACGAATCCATGACTCCAGATTAATAAGTGCGGCATTGCACCAAGGAGATCGTGTCCTGGTGAGGAACCTACATGAGAAAGGGGGCCGGGAAAGCTGAGGTCGTACTTGGAAGAGAACGTACATATAGTACTTCGTCGCGTAACAGAAGACTCGCCCGTTTACGATGTACAAAGGGAAGATGGAAAGGGAGCTGTTCGGCGGTTGCACCGCAATTTGTTATTGCAGTGCAATAGCCTGCCGCTGACCCAACCAACACAGAAGAAAACGAGCACCACAGCGCCAGAAAAAGACTGGTAGGGACAAGAAACACAATTTTGCGACGTCGGGTGTTATGCTCGACAGTGACGCATCAGAGAGTGAATATGATCTGGAGACGATCTCAAAGATAGTCACTCCTCTGAACCAGAATGCAGAAGTGTTTCGGCCCATAACCACTGTGGACAACGAGATAGACGGCATGCCCTCTGGAGATGAGGGAGGAGAACTACCGATAGAGGATGATATTGCCGAACACGAACTACAGCACTCCTCCGGAAATGACAGTTCGGTCTCTGCATTTGAATTTGATCATGTCAGTACCACAGGTACTGAGGTAATATCAGATCAGTCAGAGATATCTGGAAGCGAACATAATGACGGGAGTGATGTGGACAGATTGAGCGAGGCCGAGACGAGTTCTGGCCTTAGCGATGACAATTCCTCTGAAGAAACTAGCTCATTTAAACGTGACACTGGAACTAACGAGAGACGACATAGGCAAAAGAGAAAATGTAAACGTCCTAAGCGTTTTACGTATGACGCTTTAGGAAGCCCGAGTTATGTACTGACCAGTGGGTGTGAGGAATGTCCGTTGTGAGTTCTCATATTATTAACAACACACTGCACCTTTGTTGCACGAAGATGTGGGGGGGACATACATACCTGGTACTGTGGTGCTTCCCATAGCACTACTGGTATTTGCACCCAGTCGATTTGGACCACTATCTTTTAGGTTCACTTTACCCCTGTTCATACCTGTGTATTGGTGAGCTAGTTGAAATGCCTCTGCCATATCTACTAATGAGTCTGATGTAGCTGGTTGTCTTTCTCGTAGCCATATGTGTAGATCAAATGGTGCACTGAATAACAATTGTTCTCTCAATATCAAATGGTACAATTTATGATAATCTTCTCCAATATTCTAGTAATGTCGCTACTCGTATTGCATATTCTCTGAAAAACTCACCTCTCTCTTGCACTGTATGCCTATGCTTTTCCCTGTAAGCCCATGTGTTTAGTCCAAATCTCTGCAATATTGCATGTTGATTTGGTCGTAATCTTTGCTTGATGCCACCGACATACGTGCGTATGCTTGCAGTGCCTTTCAAGATAACTGGGGTATCAGTCTGAGTGGCCAGTCTGATTTAGGCCACTCGTGTATGTTTGCCAGTCGTTCAAATGAACGCAAGAATACTTCTATGTCTTCACCATCTATATATTTCGGGAGACTTACCTTAACAGTTGCACACCCTCTGGTATATGTTGTACCCCTACTGGTTTTGTCTAACTATTTTACTCGTAAACCCAATTCTCGCATTTGTGTTGTATATTCTAACTTAGCTTTTTCATAGTCTCTTGTTTGTGCACGTTCTTTTCTCTCATTTTCTGATATTTTCATTTGTTCAATTGTGTCCATCATAGCCATGCATTCAGACATAGCCCCGCCCTTTTCAATGACCATGGACACCCAGTCAGGACAATCTTCCATGATTTTTTTTCACTTACAATTACACATATGACTGTACTAACATTGTCATTACTAGCAAGTTGTCTTCTCAAAATGGCACATCTTGCCACACCCCTATAGTTATTTTTCTATAATCACAATATTGCTATCATCGTAAACATAAACCTACAACAAGTAAATAATGTGTTAACCGCTGCCACCATTGTGAGGAATGTCCGTTGTGAGTTCTCATATTATTAATAACACATTGCGCTTTTGTTGACAAAGTTTATAGTTTGTTTACGTGGACCTGTCATTGAGAGTATAGAAAGAAAACAGAAGTCAGAATAAAGTGAGAATACATGTAAGAATATGTACAACATGGATACAAAGTATTGATAATATCGCATTCATTTCAATTCTACATCAAACTTCTATGTTATCAATAATATACTCCTAATCACATATTACACACATAGGTCACTAAACCCTATAGTCACAGACACAGTCATACATGTATTATCACATATCAATTGGTCCCCTTCTATATATATTGTTTATCTGATAGATTGTTGTTATTGAATGTCGTTTCTATGTCTTGTCCAAACTGGGTTATCCCTGGCTGTACAAGTGTATATACCCTGGGAGTACACTCAAATTTGTGATTATGTCGGTTACAATCTGAAAGTAGATTGATTGCCAACAATATTATATACATGTACCTTATAAGATACATTACGCGAACAAATGACCATTAAAACATATTTCACTCCATTTCACACTTTATCATGTACTGCTACTGGCTAGTACCTGTAACCCATGGTAGACTATATGATAAGGTGCTGATTGCCGTCACTCGTCTCGGCTCCACTGGTCTGCAATATAAACCAGCATGCGCCTTTACTCACATGTTGCATATTACAATCATCTCAATCCATTTCACGTCATGTCACAGTTGTAATTAAGAGGCTTGACGTACCTATATACATCTCACTTCCCGTCTATGTCCGCTATATAATAAATCGCATCTGGCTCCATTATAGCACTGCACACAGTTTCGTAATAAACTCTAAATACTACACTTTCAATGTCCTGAACCAACTATCCTGGTCAAAATCACACATCCAACTGACCAACGTGGTACCTGTAAATACATGGGTCACATCAACTTACCTGTCACAATACAATGCCCAATTATCTACTGCTCACTCAATGCCATATTTATATTGTCATGCCTAGTATTACGGGGCGCCAAGTGGGACATGGATCAATTTTGTCAACAAAATTCATTTTTGTGCCACAAAATTCAATTCTGTGTCACAAAATTCAATTCTGTGTCACAAAATTCACTTTTGTGCCACAAAATTCACTTTTGTGTAACAAAATTCAATTCAGTGTCACAAAATTCAATTCTGTTAATTCTGTGTAACAAAATTCAATTATGCACACGCATGTAAGAAGGACTACCATTGGTCAGAAACTGCACTGGAGAAATGGGTCACGGTCGCCGATCTACACATTCAATGTCGATGATTCATTTCTCATTCTGCCGATGATTCATTTCTCATTCTGCTATTTTGCTTCAACTATCTCCAAACAGTCAAACGTTGACAAACCCATTCGTATTTAAACTCATTTGCGTTATAATTGTACACATAATTCATGTACATGTAGATCTCCCGCGAGTACTGACGTCATTTATTGTGTATCGCAAGGTACATCTGCCCCAGTTAAATCAATAATACACGCGCTGTGGCCTGTGTTCTGACTGCTGTCTGTGTTTATCAACAGAATGTGTGTATTGGGCCATTTGAGGAAACCATTTGTAGTATTTGTGTAGATACCATGGATACTAAGATGGTGTATACTGTAAATAATGCATGTAGACACATAGTTGCGAACACGTAACTTCGCAACTAGTAGACACAGATCCAATACCATTTGTTTCACAAGGTTAGATCTACTGTTAGAATACGACGTCATCTAATGTCATTTTCGAGCATTAAACGTTACCTGATAAATAGAATACCAGGCTAGTGTATTTTAATATCAAGTTTATCAGGATCGGCTCGGAAACGGTAGGAATTCCTCGGCAAGCCTCGGAATTCCTACGCGTTTCCTAGCCTTGCCTGATAAACTTGATATCAAAATACACTAGCCTGGTATTCTCTATATATGGGCATGCTCTCAGGTGGTCTAGCTATGTCCCGGCTACTTTATGTTTGACCCTGTTTACATAACTGAGGGAAAATTCTGAATAGTTTTCTTATTTCTCCTTCAAAGTATATATGCTTATATGGTGTGACCACTGATTTGTAATCATAATATAACCAAAATAACTGTCCATAAAGAAGTATAATATTGATATATTGGGTTATATTTTCGCATTTAAATATTTAAACCTGCAAGTGTACTCCACCATCTAGTAAAATGGACTAAGACCGATCTCAACCAATCAACGTAGAGATGACATAGACTATCCTACGCAAACTAATTTGTGTGGACAAAAATGAATTCTGTCCCACAAAACTGAATTTTCTTCACAAAACTCAATTCTGTCTTACAAAATTGAATCCTTTATAACAAAAATGAATTTTGTATACGAAACGTATGCAGAATTGAATTTTGTGACACAGAATTGAATTTTGTGACATAGAATTGAATTTTGTGACACATAATTGAATTTTGTGACACAGAATTGAATTTTGTGTTGTGACACAGAATTGAATTTTGTGATTTTTAGTGTTACAAAACTCAATTTTGTACACATAATTAACCTGTCCTGTATGGCGCCCCGTAAGTATACCCCAAGCCAACCAATATCCCCCACGTATCAGCTCACCTGAGATCCTACCTGTGTGATCAATTCGTGACAGTGGGTATTGAGATATTAGTACCAACCGTAATAGTTGCCGTATCCGCATGACTATATGTAAACATGCATTGAAGTCTGAGTATGTTAAACTGTAAATGGTGTTTGTCTCGTAAGTGATAGTCCGTGAAGGGAAGGTAGTGCATAATGTGATGGCAAACTGAAGTGTCAACCTGATAACCGTCCGAAGCATTAAGTGTTGATGATCAAGGTTAACAAGGAGTATGTTTCATGTGCCTTGGATGCAATTACTTTCAACGGGCTAGTGATACAGTCTTTATAGACTGGTTCGTGACGCAGACAAATAGTATATAAATGGAGTAGCATAACGTAATCGATCTTAGTATTGGGATGTGTTTGATTGGTATGGACAACTGATCAAGTTAGTCCGTTTGAATTTTATAATTCGAAGTTATTGCTTAAGTTTGTAGGCCGTTTATGCGTGAAAGTCGAACCTATTTCACTTGGCCAAACGAGCTAGGAGATTACACTGTCGAGACGAAACATCATGCTATTTTGCAGGGCTATTTGTAAACCTTTAATGTTACAATGTACTTTTATTATCATAGTACAGCTTTTGCTTGTAATTTGTAATCGTTGCATGTGCTAAATGTCGGGACGACATTTTATGTTGGCGGGGAGAGTGTGACATATGGGAGACTAGAAGCAGATGGCGTCTCAAGGCACCCCTATTTTTATGTGCAAGTTTTCAAAATACTGACTGTTGTCTAGTCTAAATTGGTATAGCTAGGCAGCCTGTGCCTACATGTAATTTGATCCGCCTGGGTGTGTCTTGTTCTGGGACGGCCATTCAATTATTTTAGTCAACCTTTTAAAGTATTGCGTTCTTTCCCTTCCAACATATCTACCACCGGATCCGGGTAACATTTTACCACCGGATCCAGGTAACAATTAATGAGCTTCGCTCAGGTGAGCTAAAAATACATGTACGCTTTGCGAATGTACGACGTCGCCAATGCCTATAAAGTATAATATGCCATACATTTCCATCTACATGTCATATGTAATGTTTTCACTGTTATCTTCACATGTAATAAATATATTGAATCGATCAAGAATTGTTACGGTCATGTTTTTATGTGTATACTCGAACCCCGCTAGCCATTATGTTAACCCTACCAACACCACACACACCTTTTTTATAAATTGAATAGTCTGAAATTTATGTCAATTTCAATGCCATTTACGGAAGATAGGACCGATTTTTAAAATCAATATCGGCAAAATACGATGTCTGCTCAGAAATGTATGTCAGTTTTCAACGTGACATCATTCACCGCGAGGCTGTAAACTGCATGGGCGGATTCAGGGGGGCGGACCCGGCGCCCCCCACCCCCTTAATTTCGCCGAGTAAAGATTTTGTACAAGTTACAAGGCACGTTTCATGCCAAGTGCCATGTATTCCATGCATCTTTCGATCGTTGTTTTATTGTTTCAAAATTAAAAGTTTTCAATCAAAAATCAAGTCGAAACATATTGTGACAGTGTCAATAGTTTTGCTCCAAAATGCGCCAGAACGCAGGAAATGCGATGTAGATTTAAAAAAAATCAGGGGGGGGGGTGCCCCCGGGCCCCCCTAGCGCTATCCCGAGCTCTGCTCGGTCGACTATTTTGCAGAACTAAATAGCTTAGCTCGTTCGATAATTTAGTCAAGTATTGCAAAATAGTTACACCCCCCCCCCTAACCCGAAATCCTGGATCCGCGCCTGAACTGTGTGTGTGACCTTTAGACTATGTTTTGAAATTGCACTGATTGGTCAACACACCTTTTGATGTGCCGCAGACGTCGTGACGAACTCATTTCATGCCGAGGATAGGCTTATGTTTGCGGAAAATCCTAACTATTTTCCTTCTATGCACTCAGAAGTATATGCCACGACGACCATTTAAACCGTCTCGTCAAAACGGTTCAAATGAGTGGTCACATCATATTTTCATTGAGAAATAACAAAAATAAAATATTTAATAAATTTCATACCCGTAAATGTGTATTCCGAAAGGAATGGGTTAAAAAACACTGGATTATACGCAGATCTGTCTCCATATTTCGTCGATATTGATTTCGAAAATATTTTCCGTAAATGGTGTTGAAAAGTTGACACAAAATTCAGAGTTCATGTGGAATTGTCGGTGGCTTTAGATATGAAAGGAATGTTGGGTCATGGAGTAATCGGCTGATATGTGTGTTCTGGTTTCTGGCAAACTTCAAAAGAAAATCGGGACCTTGTAGTATTGTTTGATGTTACAGTTCACAGCACTCTGCAGTATTTATTAAGATGAGGAAAGCGAAATTGTACTAATGTACGTATATACAAGTACTACCTTTATCTCACTGGTTAGGCCGAACGCTTGGTCGACAGATGCAACGAACATCCGTACGTTTTGGAACGCGCGGTAGTCAGATAAAATGGCCGAAAAGGAAGCAGTTTTTGAGGTAAGCGTTGTATTTATTTTTATATTTATGATATATAAACGAATTCAGCCTCATGATTGGTCTTACGGAATGCCCTCAAGTATCCGCCGTCTGCACATACTGCTTTTGAAGCTGTGTAAGTGGAATTGATGGAGAAATGCAAAACAAAGTTTGGGTTGTCAACGACAACACGTGAATTGTTTTTCAAAGTAGCTCTGTATGCCCATTTATCGTACACATATGTGATCCCCGGCATTGGAAATCATTGAATACATGTAGAGAAGAAATACAATTTGAGACACCTGCCGACACAACAACACATTGCATGCAGAATATTGACATTGTTTTACTGCAACGATGGGCAATGCCGATTGACATGCAACGCATATGTTGCCGATGCAGTATCAATTGAACGAATAATATGTCTTTCGGCAAAAATCTACAGTTTATTTTCCAAACAATGTCATTCTTATCCGACGTTCGTGCACGCTGTCAGATGCGTATTATTGGAAATAGTCCACGTTTATGTGCAAATCTTTTGGGTTGGTCTTAATGTTATGTTTTATTCATTATTCCACTAGTTCTGTGGTGTGGTCTTTAAAATTGAAATGTCTCTGTTCGCATGTAGACACACTTCATACGGCCAGCGTATGTTGTTTCAGCAAATATGTATACTGGAACGAGTTGTCGCACTCTTCACAATCATGAGGTTTGTTTCCAGCATGTATTCCAAGACGACGTATAAGAGAAGACTTAGAGATGTTCGTCTTCTAGCATATTTCGCAGACAAAGGGTCTCTCCATCTGTGGAAGAAAAATAATAACATATAAATGCTTCAGGGAAAGCATACGCTGTGGATTCATACCATTGTAACCGCCGCGAACAAAACAAAGAATGTATCTAATTTGTCAAAATCGGCCAGCTATAATTGTTTGTTATCTACGCGTCGATCACTGGATGCTGTAATGCTGGATGAACACGTAAAACATATGCCGAAAGACATAGTATTCGTTCAATTCGTTTCATGTCAATCGGCATTGCCCATCGTTGCAGTAAAAAAATGTCAATATTCTGCATGCAATGTGTTGTTGTGTCGACAGGTGTCTCAAATTGTATTTCTCTACATGTATTCAATGATTTCCAATGCCGGGGGTCACATATGTGTACGATAAATGGGCATACAGGGCCATTTTGTGCTACTTTGAAAAAATAATTCACGTTTTGTTGTTGACAACCCAAACTTTGTTTTGCATTTCTCCATCAATTCCACTTACACAGCTTCAAAAGCAGTATTTGCAGACGGCGGATACTTGGGGGCATTCCGTAAGACCAATCACGAGGCTGAATTCGTTTATATATCATAAATATAAATATAAATACAACGCTTACCTCAAAAACTGCTTCCTTTTCGGCCATTTTATCTGACAACCGCGCTTTCCAAAACGTACGGATATTCGTTGCATCTGTCGACCAAGCGTTCGGCCTAACCAGTGTGTTTATTTCTTAACTTCAAACACACAGAGATAATACATACCGCAATCAATAATTAACAATATAATACAACTTTCGGCAGCAATATGATCGCAAATATAACATGATTTTTGACAATAGTCTGTTATAAATTTAACACGATTTTGATATACAAATAGGCAAAACAATCGCGAGCCAAGGCACAATTTGTGCACTAACCAAGCACGTGTTATAGTAGTGAAGTGTGTACTACCGAGGTCGCACTGTATATAATAATCACGCTAATCTGGAATAATAACACTATATCTACATTAGCTGTAACAATCTAGAATATGACAGCATCATATATTTAAATTAAAATAAGTGTTATTAGGAAAGAAAACAACCCTGCAAACACACATGTTATTATATAGTGATTTACAGGGGTTTCCGGTATTTCGGTGGTTTTCGGTAATTCCAGTTACCGATTCAATGAGATCTTACACCGACAGTATTCGTGGTTCACGACCCATGTACAAGTGTCAACATTAATAGAGTTACGTATTCATAACTAACACAGACAGGTGCATGTGTATATTAGTATGTAAGCATTGTACATCGCTCCAGATAAGGAATTAGTAATTGATTATTAAATTGTCACTCCCATCATTTCTGAAGCAATTGGGTATTTCAAAATTGTAATTGGGTAAAATAAAATCACACTACTGTTTATACATCAACAAACGGCAATAATTGAATAGTTTGCTTTGAAATAAAAACATGTCTTGGCATTTCATTAGAATTGTCTCCTTGGAGACAATTCTAATGAAATACCAAGATGTGTTTTCACGGAAAATAAGAAAAAATATGCTATAAATGTGGTCTGTTTATTATTGTCTGGAGTATGATAAAGGTACCACACAATTGCTTTTTGATACCCGCTACTTCTGATTTCAATTGGGTTTTTGGCAATTTTAATTGGGTATTTACGCAAATACGCAGCTTATCTGAAGTTCTGTGATATATTGCAACCCACACACGAGATGAAAAACTAGTTAATACACACTTTCTAAATAATACTGCCAATATAATAGTGAAATACAATAATACTGGCATAATACTGCATCAACCCTACTAAAAAGTGATGAAATACGATGTACGAGGATTTACAATTTACAAAATATATCTTCCACGAAAACCCAAGACAAAGGTCGGCTGTTGTGGAAATTATGAAAGTGACGGTTTTATACCGCAATACCGAGACAAGTGAATAGAGAATGTTAATAATGTTATCCTTACACAGTCCGAGGGGGCCTATACGTTTATCATGAAAGATAAAAACGCTTAAAATTGAACCCAATTCGTGGATGAATTGGGTGGATTACAGTCAAAACGGCCCGGATTAGGTTAAAACGGCCCCCCTAAATTGTTCAAAACGGCCCCCGTCCAAAATAAATGGTAAAAACGGCCCATATTTGGTTAAAACGGCCCCCCAAAAAATCAGGTATAATGTTTTATTTATTTTTTTATTTTTATTGGAATATGCATACACAGTCTGATCAGGATCTACACGACGGTCCGATCTGGATAGAGCATACATATCTCAGAGTAGCCCTGGGGTAATTCAGACAGTACTAGATAAAATAACAATTTGGCAAAACAAATTGGGGCTTTAAAATCTCCCCGCTTAAAACTGAGGCAGTCATATTTAATGGCGGTGGATTACTCTGCTATACAAATGAGGGGCAGCGGTATGCACACATAAGAGAACAAACTTATAAAATTAAAGATTTAATGGTAAACAATCGAGCAATACCATACACAAAATGTGCAAAAATTCCTGGGTATGTATTTGAACGATCGACTTACCTGGGGAACACACATAAGTACATGTACACTATCACAAGTGAAAGTCGTCAAATGCTATGTGATTAACTCGGATGACACACATGTGCTCACCAGTTATTATTCCACAATACCTCACTCAGCGACTAACGTATACACCTATTTCTTTCCTTTGTGACCAGAGTAAATCCAGATTATGCTGATTAGTAACACGGCATGATTGAACTTTGCTCTGTTCAATAATACTAGCCAATTGACAGTTTAGCTTCGAATCGAACTGCGTATACATAGTAGGTGTGTTAACTGCACAAAATATGTGTTTGTCGTTCTGCATTAACTAAATACTCTGTAACAGTTTGCATATATGCAGCAAAACGATATGTTATTACTCAGGAATTTGTGTACTTATTCTTGAAAGCACCTATCATGTTTAGTTTCTATTTAAAATGGATAATAACAAAGGAAACACACACTAATCAGTTAATAAAGTTTATGAAACATAATTTGTATTTATCTGTATTTATGTTTTGATGTGCAATAATAATACTTTATAATCTGTCGAAAATATTATTTTTTCAGGTGACGCATTTAATTAGTATAAATAATTAAAAAAATAGCATGTCTCATTTTCATATGAAAATAGCCTGATACCACCGCGCGTCACCAGGTCACTATCAGTAAAATAAATATTACTACATGTAAATGAGGCACTCGTAAGTTTTAGAACTGGAAAGTCCATTTTGTGCCTACTGAGTGGGCATGTACCTTTAAACCAGTCTAATACGGAATAACTACACAACTTGATAATTTGATCAAACAAGAATTCCGCCATGAAAGGTATGTCGTGCCTGCCGAGGCATTTGATTGTACATAATATGAGCATGTGCATGTGCTAAAGTAAGCATCACAAAACCATCAGAGAAATGCATTACATGCTTTAAGCACGAAAAAGGTCAGCAGTACTAATGAGTGTGTTCCAAATGCTGACATATATCGAGTTTAAAATATTGAAGCACTCCGTAATCAGTAATTTTAAAGTTATAGCATGGTAAAGAAACTTGTACAAACTTTTTGACATAAAACTTTAATATTGACTGATTGGAATTTAACGGCCTATCAATAGCTAAAGTCATTTATTTAAGGCCGGGCCAACGTGTTTTTCAACTTGCTGCATTCGGGGTGGGGGGGGGGGTCCCAAAATCAGGACGGAATATTTACATGGAAAAAATATAATATATTGAGCCCTAAACTTAGTACAACCTGACATGGTGCCAGGTCCATAAATAATAATTTCCACAAATAATCATAAATAATAATTTCCACAAATAATCATAAATACTAATGTCCACGAATAATCATAATACTCACAGAAGGGGTATAACCCGCTGAAATTGTCACATACAAGAATGCCAACGACGTACGTGAGGGCCAAATCAGGTATCTGGTCGGGATTCCCGTAAAGATAAACCCCGATCGTTAAATTATTTCATCGCATATTCCCACCTGCGACCCACTTTTGATATAAAGTGTTTCCACAAATACATGAAGGCCAAACGATGAAGGTCATCTTAATGGCGGCAGGAGTGTGTTCCAAATGCGTACATGTATCAGGTGTCCAAGTGTCTATGAAGCAATCCACCAAGTAATATCAAAGTTATATGTTGATGAAGAAACTTGTACACGTTTTGACGTAAATAAATGCCTACTTGTTTCCAAAACAGTGTGAATGTCAAATGGGCAAGGTCATGCATATGAGTGCATGAGTGTGTTCTACATGCTTACATGTATCAAGTGTCCAAACATTGGAGCAATCCATCAAGTAATATTAAAGTTATATGCCGATAAAGAAACGTGTACAAAGTGTTTGACGCAAAAATGGCTTGTGTTTCCGCAAAAATGTGAAAGTTAAAAAGGTGAAGGTCATGTTAATTGGGGCATGAGTGTGTTCCAAATGCTGACATGTATCAAGTGTCCAAATACAGAAGCAATCCATAAAGTAATATTAAAGATATATATGATGATGAAGAAAATTGTACAAACTTTTTGACACAAAAAAATGGCTAAGTGTTTCCGCAAAAATATGAAGGTAAAAAAGGCCAAGGTCATGTTAATTGGGACACGAGTGTGTTCCAAAAACTCACATGTATCAAGTGTCCACATATTGAAGCAATCCGTCAAGTAATTATTAAAGTTATATAGTGATGAAGAAACTTGTACAAACTTGTTGGCATTTGTTAACGCAGACGACGGACGGAAAAGAGGCGACTACAGTTCTGCTAAAGCAGGCGCAACAAAAACTGCACATTTCCCATGTGTTATATGTTACCTTATAGCCAGATAACACAGTATGTATTGCATTTTCAGTACAGTCTGGTGAGGGTCTATACTGTTCACAATTTGATCAGTGATTCATTTTGCATTCGGCAAACACTGAATGATGTTTAGGCTGTATCATCTGCGTCTGATCAGGATTTCTAAATTGGACAGGAATTAATAATGAAATAAATCTTGCGTTGTCTAATGTCATGATTTGTAATTTATTTAATGGTGTTTAACGGCCTGTTAACAGCTAATACAAGGCCATTTTAGGCCGGGCTAACATGGTAGAATCCCAAATTTCGCCTGTTGTGATTGTGGGGAAAACCCAAATCAGAACTAAATATGTACGAACAAACATATATTTATATTCAGCCCATAAATTAGAATAACCTGACCTGGTGCCAGGTTCTCACCACGTCAGAGTCATTTAGCCCCACTACCTAAAAGTAATACAATTAGTATTAAATATTACTACTTTTATAATGGGTCTAACCGGATTCAACTCTCAAGTAACAAGGAAGCAAAACATGCACCTGGGGGCTAAACCAGGGATATCAGAATTCCGTTAATGATGAAACAAATTGTTACATTTACCCTGTGCATGTTACTAAAAAACCGCCAATTCCATGAACTGCAATGAAGCTGTCCCTTAACTATAACCCTGCGATACGACTACATAATACTTATTACCAAACATAATTATCAAATTACATTGTACTTGCAAAGGTACTGCATTTTACGATGTTTTTTCTATATAGCTGTGACCCTGATCATGACATTTAACGTTGGTATGTATATGATACCAAAGTAAACTGGAAAAGGTGGCATCACGTATCAGTTTATGGCGAAAGGTTGAAGAGTTTTATTTTTTATATCCAACGGTGAACATCTTGATAGCCATCCTAGATTTGTCAAATTGCTGAATGATTTCCCCCTGAACAACCACATCGTATATAGACGGGAGTGCACGTTGTAAGAGGGAGCACTGCATATTTCACACGCAGGTTGAAGTAACGGAACGGACCAATGTCTATAAATACATTAACTATATATGGAGTCCTGGTGCCAATGCTGAAATAGTTTTTATCTCCTAATTATGAGATACTGTCTCCTAATTCCTAATTAGGGCTTACTATCTCATAATTAGGACTTAATATCTCCTAATTAGGGCCTACTAACTGTGTCAATGCGTTCAATTTAGACGTTTTTTTATCGAAAAATGGCGGCCATTTTGAATTACGGACATGTTTTCATGAACGGATATTGTTGAAAATTATTTTATTGATTTCTGCGCATGCCAGTACATGGGAATATACACCAAAATCATGTTTCTAGCATGATCAGGTACCAAGTTAGGCCAATTTTAAGATTTGATCTATATTCACGGCGGCCATCTTGGATTTCCATGGATACCGGGAGTTGAAAATGAGATAGAGTGTGTGTCTTTGGATAAAAAGTTTTCTATTGTCTTATGGAACTTCCATACCAAAGGGCATGTTTGCATCAGAAAGTGAAGTAAAAAGTCAATTAACACACCTACTAACACGCATATCGATTAAAAACTACACTGGTTATCGACAAGCCAAATTGTATAATTCGGTCACAAATATTCGCTGGAAATCCCGAGCCTGCTAATCCACCTGCTCGCGCATTTGTACAGAATACGGTCGCATTAAGACATCAATGCTGTCAGTATTGATGAGTAAAATGCTCTGGATCCGTAAGCTGTTGTGACCGTGGATCGGGGGCTGAGCGTTGGTCCGGTCATTGTCCGGCAAATGCATCCAACCAGAAAGTCATGATCTGCAAACACCAGACATTATTTGAATCAAGTGAAACATTTATGTTGCAACAAGGTGACATATAGGTCCAATGTGCCGGGTGTAATTAGTATGATTATCAATGTTATATTTATTAGTGTACGTTTACACATGTCACTATAATAAACAAATTACTTACTTACTTACTTACATATAAATAACACAGTCCAACGCTGTAGAAAAGATCTCAACTTAATGAAACTAGTATCAGGTACGTCATATGGAGCGGATAAACTATCCCTTCTATTGTTGTACAAAGCTCTTATATTATCAAAAATGGACTAGAACTAGACTAGGTAAACTAGAACTAATTCAAAGAGCGGCCCTCAAAGTGGCAGCATGTGCATATAAATCAACTAGAGCCGCTGCAGTCGAGATAGAAACAATGGTAGAACCATTAGATCTGAAGCGTGAAGGGAATCTAATCAAATATTGGGCGCGCACCCAGCCACATGGTGTAAACCTGCCAGTTAACGAACAAATACGACCTAGGCGGCTATACAAATATAACAGAATAAGACTTAAAAAAGAAGCAACCATAAAAGAAAATAATCAAAAGTATAAAAAAAAGGATAAAGAACCAAACACAATTAAAAAATCAAAATCCACAGGTAGAAACTTACAAACATGTTATGCTATGAATGCCCAAATACTAACTCAAGAATATGGACTGAATGATTGTGAAATGCAGCCGTATCAGACCCATATACCTTACTATCCTTTCGAATCAGATCTAACAGAAATAATAACAAATAAGACAATGGATCCAATTATTAACCTAAAACTAGCAACAGACCACATAAACAAAAAATGGAAAGATAGCCTACAAATGTACACGGACGGTAGCAAAAATATCTAACAAGGTATCACATCCGCAACTTTCGTGATACCACATTTAAATTGCGTAGAACAATACAAGCTGACTTCCACACTAACAGTATTCACATCAGAATTAATAGCAATCGAGAAGGCCCTCATTTATAACCTAACATTAGATAATTATAAGGATACAGTCATCTTAACTGATTCACTAAGCTCCGTCCAAGCAATCAACTTCTAAAACAAGACCTGACAAAATACATCACATCAAAACATTAACAAGCAATACAATATCTAAAGGCAAGCTGATAAACATAGATTGGGTCCCTTCCCATATTGGAATATAAAAATAAAGAATGACATGGCCATTATATACCTATAATTCATAATTAAGTTATCAATTTAGTTATCAATTTGATTGTATTATATTCTGTTTATTAAAGACGATACATAATTGACTGACGCTACATTAAGCAAACTAATCATTCGGTTCGGTGTGTCAAAGTCATTAATTAGTGTGATGATTAAAACTCTACTTTGTTATCATTGATTAAAGTCAATTTCAACACTCATGAAGGCGGCCATCAAAGAAAAACGATTACATGGGAAAACCGTTACTACGGATAACTACATTTGATAAATGGTCGGCGCGAATGTGAATTAAGACTTTATTCTTACCGCGATGTTTTAATTGATTTATCTCATAATGTACATGTCATCATGTCACCATTCTCCAAAAATTCTACCATTACGCCATTTAGTGACACCGAGGTCCGAACACGAGCGTCCTCAATTTAAAACGGACTTAAACAAAAACGCTGTTACAAAACAGCACATTGAAGCTGTACTGGTCACCAACTCGGATTTCTGTAACAAGCAAATTTGCATAGTTATTCCACTAGTGTATTTGTGCCCATTTTATGCAAGAATAAAAATATATCTACTTGGATGACAGTTTATCCTACTCTACATATTGAGACCACCGTCTGAGTATGCATGATACGGGAGTATTCTGCAGAGTTATTTCCCGCAACTACCACACTGATATACATTTATACTTTGGAAATATATAAAACATGGAAGAATTAAATTGCATTTTCATTTTCGGATTTCTAGGCTATCACCAGCATTTAGTATATATACATTGGTTATTAAGTCTGTACCTAGACATAACGGACCTTGGTCCGCATGGACATAACATATTGAATACAAGTTGAAACTCTGTACATTTTTTATGTTTTATATATTGTCCGCTTTGCCCAAGCACATTGTCCATTATGTCCTGAAATCTGATCCGTTATATCTTGGTCCATTATATTCAAATCATTGACATTGTTCAAACTAAAAGTTGCTGCCTGCTAAAAAATCCCCGCGAAGGTGTGTAGCAGTAGGCTATGTAGCGGCGTTAACGCATCTTACATGACGCCGCTAAACTCTGGTGGCTGCGTCCTCTTTCTATTGTCACCTGCTGCGTGGTGCGACCAGACACGACCGTGGTAGTCACTCGCTGTTCAAGGAATTTTAATATTTTGTTTTCAAAATTTCTGCAATTCCTGCAAACATGGCAGAAATTAATTTGCCAGAAACGTGGGACCAGCCGATCACATGGTCGAACAGCTCGAAACTAAACGAATGCGTCAGTCCAGTTATGGTTTATTAGAATGCATTACATGTTTGTCCAAATAAATAATAAAACAAGAAATGAAAAATGGCTTCCAAAATCTTGAACTGTGCCATGAAGTCACTGCACTCGGAAACCCTCGCACCATTCCATAAATCCATCATTTGACACTATATTTTGCCATTAAACACGAAAATATGTCGAGGTGGACATAATGTGGTCCGATATATCTTGGTCAGAAACGTAGATCAGAAATCTCCATGTTACTCCCACTTAGAGACGCAATCAAGTCCGGTCCGGAAGTACACATATTTTTGGCTTCAAAGTTCACTGACCCACTTGTCAGCTTGTGTTGTAGTGCTGAATCCACAAGAGTGTAAGAAACAAGGTGGCAATAGTATACATCAAATTACGAAGTATCGATAGACGTAAGCGTTTGCTCACTGCCAATGACATAGATTATTCTTCCCCTAACTGAACATTTGGTTGTTGGTCGAATTTCGGACCACGGACGTTCCGGACCAGGATGTTTCGTAACAGACTCGGTCAGTCGGTGCCTTTAGCTCATAGTTTTGGTTAATTAGCCAGTGTCAGTGATCTGTGCTGCTGATCTAATTGGAGCCTCACCCAAGACCATTTCAGAGTACATAACACTTAATCAGTTAATTGTTACATTTTATCATAAACTCGCCTACATTGTGTATTAGCAACATTCTTAGGTCACTCTGCATGAAGTAGAAGGTAAACAAGAACGCTTCAAGTGCAAATTTGGAAATTCTACTCGGTCATAACGTTTATGTAATGTAATATATACAGTCAGAATTTGGTACAGCAGCACACGTTACAGCGGCATATTTGTGTAATAACAATCCTTTAAAATACCGGATTATACCTCAGTTCTACTTCTAGCGTGCAGTTTGATGTGTTCGTCTCTGAAGCAACTCTCAAAGTGTCGGTCTTCACCGGTCATCCGGTAGTCCTCGGCTCTTTCCGTAGGTGGCGTAATCGTGATCGCCAGCGAAGCGGAAAGCGAGACATAGGTTTTGCTTTTCCGGAGTCGGCGTCGTCGTCGTCATCATCGTCGTTACGGTCATTACTTCAACACCTTATCAGCTACAGTCATCAAACTTTATACATACCTTTACTATGATATGTAGATGAATATAGGAGTATTAAAAAAAATTCCGGGCTCCAGGGTCAAGGTCAAACTCTATTTCTTTCTCTGCTACAAACTGAGCATTAATGCATGAAGACCCGTTTTCTCATGCGCTCTGTACACCTTACCTGTAGAGAGAACAATAGCCTTCTCCAGTTGAACACTTCTGCATGTGCAAGCATGTGCAAATTTCCAGCTTGACCACTAAATGTCCAGCTAAATTATTACAGGTAATTTATACAGGTAAATTATTATACCTGGGTATTACATTTCCGTAAACTGTGTTGACAATATTGTGGCAATATGTGGACCTGTGCAGATATGATATGTAGATAAATATAGGACTATTATAAAAATTCTGGGCTCCAGTAGCGAGCATTATTTTTTTGTTAATTTTTAAAAAAAAAAAATTTTAACTTTTTTTCCATTTTTAGCCAGGTTTGTTTGGAGAAAAAAAACATAAATTATTTTTTTTTAACTTTTTTTCCATTTTTAGCCAGGTTTTTTTTGGGAAAAAAATCCACGCTATTGGATTGGCGAAAGCCAGGCGGGCGGGCGGCGTCCACAATCAATGTTAAGTTTTCGTGTTTCAGTCCCATTTCTTTGTTACTGTAACACATAGGACCAACAAACTTTCACAGCTTCATAACCAAGGGTTGCCCACCACATACAACTATCCAACATGTGACCATTTTTTTTACCTTCACTATTATTTCTACGTAATTGACTTAGCCATTTTCAACGTTAACTTTTTAACGTACGTCTGGTTAAAGTTTTTTGGTTAAAGTTTTTTGTTATACTATATCTCTGCAACTGCTTCGCCCATTACATGTACCTTGAAACTTTACATGGGTGTTTATCATCATCCATATTTTCATTCTACCCCCCAACCGTGCGGCCCCTGTGCCCAATGTCAAGGTCAAATTACTTTGATTTTTTTGTGTACTATATCTCTGCAACTTCTTCACCCATTACCTTGATACTTCACATGGGTGTTTATCATCATTGTCGCGCCCGCTTGCGGAAAGCGCGATATAGTCGGCATTTTTGCATACGTCCGTTCGTCCATGTGTCCGGTTAAAGTTTTTCCATCTACTATATCTCTTTTTTTTAGTGTCCTTGCCTCGCCCCAAGGCGCGACATGCAGGTCACGGCCATCTAGTCTACAAAAAGTGGCCTCGTTTCTTGTTTTTTTTCTTCAAATTCTTTTTCCATTTTTGTCTAGTAGCATAAGGTCATAAGTGCTATATACCGACTATTATCATATACTAAAACAATTATTGACTAGTGAGCCATAGAATATAATCTGATATTCTATGGCTCACTAGTCAATAATTGTATATGTTCGGGCCAGTGAAAATTGCTTTCTGGCCCAGGCTCGAGGTCAAGGCGGCGGGACAAGGCGAGACATTTGATTCCGCGGAATTCTTGTCTTTTGGAGCTGCCACTCCCCGGGGTCGGATAGTTTACTCCAGAAATTATACGGACTCAGCATCATAAGCACGTTCGGAACTTGGTCCGAACGTCCATATCGCCAACCGAGGTACTATATGTACTGTTCCTGAAGTACCGCATTTAAAACCGACTTAAAACACCTTTGGCACTGTTATTTGGCACATTCAGTCTCTCTGATGCACTTGGTACATCATCTCAATTAAGAATTAAAACTATCACAGCTCGTCTTTAGTACGATAAATCCAATTAAGAATATCAACACCGTAATCCAATTAAGAATTTAAACACTGTAATCCAATTAAGAATACCTAAAAACACATATATATATCCAGTTCCAGGACTCTGTATTTACATTATAATCCATTTAAAACATCCATTTAAAACGTCCTACTCCGTCCTAATCTGGAGACTCAATCTCTTACGCAGTTTGGCCACCGCAAAACTCTACTCTTAGAGACTTGGTCTCTAAGTTACTCTGGTCTCTATGTTCATACCGCCACTCGCTCCCTCTACATAGAGACTTGGTCTCTATGCTACGAATTGGCCCTGTAGAGGTACTGGGCATTCTCTGTCGTCAGCTTCAGCACTGCCTCAAAGGTGCTACCTCTGATCGATGCAACATACTCCGCCGTTATGCCTATCAGTGCTGGTGTGCTGTGTGGACCAACACTATTAAACTTGGAAGTACGGAGCATCCGTTTCCAGCAACAGTCTACTGTCGTCTACCATCCGTACAGCCTCTCTCTGCTCTCTCGAGAAGCTGTCCACCATCCTCGTAAACCCGAAATACGTATTCGGGAATTTGTTGGTCTACTCCCGGACTGTTGCTGGACCCCCATTGAAACAGTGCAGGTGGATTGCCTGATACCGGCTGGAAACGCATCGTCGGAGATGCCTCATCATGATCCGGAACGCGTTGTGGTCATGGTCCTTGGCACTATTGCGTCGACAGTGCAGTATGACCACATGTTGTTTGTCGATGAATTGGCCGACCTCCCTTAGAACGTCTATTTGGACATCCCACTCACTGATGGGTGACGTTCGGTCCAACCCAATCTCGCCAAACCCCACAACCTCGGGCATTCCCACCAACCTTTTCATTGCTTGAATGTCGGCCCTCGATGCTCTGCTTGCACCCTTGGGATGCAAGCCAATGGCCACCACTATCCCCTGTCCAACCATCTCCCTTATTGTATCCGGAGTGGGATATGTCTCTGGATCGCAGAAGACCGCAACCGAACCCACCAGGTTCACCTCTCTGTCACGGGGCGGCACCGTCTGTCATAATACCGTCTCCAATGATGAATCGACCGGAAGCCCAAAGTGTCTCCTGGTCCTATCAAGGTGGAAGTGACTGTCAAAGGCTTCCGGCAACTGGCTTACAGAAAGACCTGATTTCTTCGTCACAGGTTGGACGATCGACCTCCTCCACCACAGCTATTGTAGCTGCAGCACCTCCAGCCTTCCTCTCCGTTGACTTCCCCTCTAGTGTGACTACAATTTGTGTATTTACACTCTTGACTCTAGGGCATGCTGGGCTGTTGAATTGGTCCAGAAAGCGCTGCTGATTCTGGGGCGTCAAATGTGATACTACTAACAGTAAAACTCCCAATGAATTAGTCCGGCCGGCGAGTTTAACGACGTCAAGGTGAACGTCCCAGGGGCCTGCAGGTTCATCTGCTCACACAGGCTGATCATAGCTTTCTCCTGGACTGGCGTGACTACCAAGTTGGCTACATTTTCCAACAGCCCCAGACCGTCTACAAAAGTCGCCAAATCTGCCACTGATGCTCTACCCAGCATCCAATTGGTGACAACTCTCAGCGCAGTATATCGGCGTGGCGCCTCATCTTTGGGCGAGAGTTGTTCGCTGAACGTACTGGGCAGGTGTCTATCAAAGGCGTGTTCCTTCAGATTGGTTAGGGACAATCCGCAAGACAGAAATGGACATGTCTCCGGGATACTACTTTCCTCATTCGGCACAGAACTTAGTTCTGCCCAGATCAATATTCCGCCCTCGCTGGTTGTCACTGCCTCCCGAGCCTTGGGCTTCGGGGACGAAGTATCTACCGGCTCCCATCCGGTAACTTCACTCTCTGCCCTAGAGTCTTGTAGCCCTTCATCCAGACTCCGAGACGTAATACGTCCCGACCTGTCTCCTGATGTCGAATCCACGGTCATCCCTCGTCCATGGATATCCCTCCGATCTTTCCGAGACGTAGAACGCCCTGGCCTTTCCCAGCTCCCGGCATCTTTCCGAGACATTGAACGCCCCGGCCTTTGCCATTCACCCGCATCCTTCCGAGACGTCGAACGCCCCGGCCCTTCCCATCTCCCGGCATCTTTCCGAGACGTCGAACGCCCCGGCCCTTCCCATCTCCTGGCATCTCTCCGAGACGTAGAACGCCCCGGTCCAAAACTGGCCGATGACCGATCAACAGTCACATCCGGTCCTCTTGGAGTAGGATGACTGGAGCTCTCACTAGGCTTGCTGAATCTCTGTGCCCTAGCCGACAGGTTTTCTCCTCGAAATTTCCTCGATGAGGCGGGGCTCGGGGAACGCTTCCTTTTCGGGTGAGCCCCACCAATCTGCTCCTCCGGTCTAGCACGCAGAGAAAGTTCTATCGGGCCATCACTTGGTATGACCACTGATGCTGCTGCCCCAGTCGGACCTCCGGAGGCACTTGGTGCC
This sequence comes from Conchocele bisecta, assembly GCA_029237695.1. Taxonomy (NCBI): domain Eukaryota; kingdom Metazoa; phylum Mollusca; class Bivalvia; order Lucinida; family Thyasiridae; genus Conchocele; species Conchocele bisecta. Next base: position 39,600,485 of record CM055266.1, on the reverse strand, counting down.
CCGGGAACGCCAGACAAGCACTCTTCTAAATCCAGGGACAAGTCCATGGATTCCTCATCATCCAGCACGACACTTGGTGTCACACTGGTCGTGGCCTCAATCATTGCACTTGGTGCAGTGGTGGTCGCGGCATTCTCCACCCGCCTCTCGATGTCAGGATTGGTTACAAGGCGAATGTCCTTGCTAGCCATCATGGATGGCATGGCTGATGGCTTACGCTTGCGCCAACCACAGTCATAGATGTGGGCCGATATCCACTCCCTATCTCGGAACTGTAGTTGGTCAGCATCTCTGGCCACTTCCATCAACCACACCTCCGCCCTGCCCCGCTTGGCAAGACGAGCCTGCCCTTTGAGGGCTTCCGCTTTCTCGTCATGCGAGCCTTGGCACAACAACAAATTGTAAACCAGATCCCGACGTCTCTCTAGCCTGCTTATGAGCTTGTTGGATATTTTGTGTGAGCTTGGTCACATAATCATCCTCATTTGCACTCTTCGGTACCTTTTGGGGGAACATGAGATAAGCCGGAGTGTTTACCTCCCTCCCCAACATTCATTTGTTCGCTGTGAAACCCGTACTTTGATTTACCGACGCGCGTAATGCCCCTGCGATTTGCTGAAGATGTAAATCCCATTGATTTTGCGAGTTTTGGATATAGCACCTAACCGCGTCCATTAAAGTTTGGTTAAATCGCTCGACTTGACCATTCGCAGATGGTCGATATGGGATTATTCGCGTTTTGTGAATATGCAAGGCTTGACAAAGTGCCGCAAACAATTTTGACTCAAAGTTACGGCCCTGATCCGAAAACAGCTGAAACGGATATCCGAACCGCGAGAAAAACTGATTTACTGCTGCTTTGGCAGTTACTTCCGCGGTCTGTGACGGTAACGGAACACATTCAACCCACTTGGTGAATTGATCTACCATCATCAGGATGTGCTCATGTCCCTGGGGAGTCCTAGGCAAGGGACCCATGAAATCAATGTGCACTCTCTCCATTGGCGCACTCGCTTGGTAGGCTTTGAGCCCACAGTGACCATAATTTGTAGCCCACCTTCTGTTTTGACTACACACTGCACATGATCCGACATAACGTCTGATATCAGACGCCATTCCATACCAAAAGAACTTTTCTTTCATGCTTGCCTTAGTTCTCACCACACCCTGATGTCCGGAAGATGGAATGTCATGATTCCACTGTAATGCCATAGGTCTTAGACTCTCTGGCACTACCAAGTCTTTCTCGTCACATTCATCCCTGTTTCGGTACAGTACCCCCTCAATGAGTACAAACTGCTCTTTATTCAGCCAATACGACTTGGTCGCAGGGCTCGCTATGAATAAAGCGGCTTCCTCAGGCTGAGCAGACATTCTCAACCATTCCAGGATCAACTCTAGATCCTTGTTCTTTCTTTGAGCTTCTCTAAGCTCTTCTACAGAGAATCCCCAATTAGATGGTGCATCCGGCACACCAGCTGTCGTTCCTTGGGAAACCCCACAGTCTAACACTCTCAAACCGTCACCTTGGGTGACCAAGTCAACAAAGACAACTCCCTCTCCAAGGTCACTACATCCTCCTGGCTCCCACGGCCAGATGACGTCAATACCAGGCTCACCCAGTGCCACACTTGCACGTCCTGTCTCGCCGAGCTCCGCACTGGGATTCTCACTGATCACACTGACGTCATTGCCCTCTTCCGTCTCACACTCAGTCTCTACATCTCTCACAAAATCCATTCCACTAGCGCCACCAGGTGAGCGAACATGATAAGTTTGCTCCTCTGATGACACCCTGGGAAAAGTTTGCTCCTCCTTGCATGCTATCCTATGCTCCAACCCGCAAGCAACCGGAAACACGTGTTCGCTACGCACGTGATCCTTGTCCCTACCTTGGAACACATGTTCATGACGCACATGTTCCTCCTTGACAATACCGGGACAAATGTGTTCGCTACGCACATTCTCCCCGCTTGCATTTGGATACAAATCTACCTTTAATGCTACAGGACACAAATTTTCCTTCCTTGTGGAATCTTGGATTTCCCCTTCAACCTGAACTCTGTTCCTCTCACCCTCTCCATCCTGAGACCCAGAGTCACTTGGTGACTCACCAACCTTCGGGCAAATCGGACCAACATCCATTTCTGCAGTGAAATTCCCCCAGTTTTTCTCGGCTCGCACACAATAACTACAGCCACCACATGGTAAATTCTCAAGGTTCACATCATGCGTGAACGCATTACAGAATTTGGATACAGGTATCCGAGATTGTGCATCTGCATTCTCGTGTTTTGGTACCTCAATATCATGTTGTACTGTGACAACTCCTCCATCCACCGGGCCAACTGTCCCTGAGGTGCCTTAAACCTCAGCAACCATACCAAACTCGCATGATCAGTTCGCACTGTAAATGGTCGCCCTAACAAGTAATGTCTGAATTGACGTGTGAACCTCACCACCGCTAACAGTTCTTTTCGTGTAACACAACAGCGGCGTTGTTCAGGAGTCAACGAATAGCTGCCATAGACTATGACCTTCTCATGACCCTCCTGAACTTGAAGTAACTCTGCTCCGACAGCCCTGTCTGAAGCGTCCGTATCTAATATGAACTCGTCAATATTGTTAGGTAAGGACATTACGGGTGGTTGTGTCAGAGCAGACTTCAGAGAGTTAAATGCCTGTTGTTGTTCCTGTTCCCACTTAAAACTCTGTTTACCTAAAACCCCATAAAGCGGATCGGCTAATTCAGAAAAGTCTGGGACAAAACCTCTGTGATAATTTGCCAATCCCATGAACCTTTCCAAGTCTTTAGCACACGACGGCCTTGGCCAGTCGTGTACTACCTTAATGTCATGGTCAGTCATTTCCAAGCTGTTGCTGCTCACCTTGCGACCCAAAAACTCAATTTCCTCAATTTTAGCCCGTATTTACGAAAACTGGACAGAACATCTCTAAGATTGTCTATATGGTCTAGGCAGTTTGTGCCTAGGACAACAATATCGTCAAGGAAAGCAAAGACGGTTTTCCACGTTAACCCACGGAGCACCAGACTCATTACGCGAGAGTACGTAGCAGATGCGTTGCATAAACCAAACCCCATTTTTACATGCTCATAGAGGCCATATTTGGTAATGAATGCGGTTTTCTTCCTATCTTCCTCCTTGATTTTGATCTGCCAATAGGCGGCATTGGCGTCTAGCTTTGAAAACCAGACACTGCCCTCTAACGTGTCGAGGCAATCGTCTACAAGTGGAAGGGGGAAGACGTCTTTTACGGTGACGTCATTCAAAAGTCTGTAATCTATGCACCACCTAACTGACCCATCTCATTTCCGAATTAGTACTGGTGCGGATGCCCAGTCAGAGGTTGATTCTTGGATCATCCCTGCACCCAACATTTTTTTTAAATGGGCTTCCTCCTCTCCTGCAAAACAAGCTGGTGTTCGCCGTATACGTTGCCTGACAGGCCTTGCATCACCTGTATCGATGCAGTGCTCATTGCTAGTGAAGGACCCTAGATCAAATTCATCCGTGGCGAACACATCCTGGAACTCACTTAGTAAGTTCCCCAACTGTGTCTGCTCTTTTGACTCTAAACCTTGCTTGGACTTTTCAAATATTTTTTGTAAATGCTCCGGAACACCGCCAGAACTTGGATCACTTGGTAATCTTTCATCCTCCACTGTCTGAACAAGTACTTCTTCCTGAGGCTGACAGTAGCCCTCTACCGGGCTTGCCTCAGCTACCTGCTGCCCTTTACGCAACAACTGATACTTGTCAGAAGCATTGACCACACAGACAACTGGTACTGTACCTCCACTCCTTACTACCCTCGGCACCATCATCCTCAAGCCGTCCACCGATTCCATCACGTAGTCAGGAAAATCCGCATTCATTTTGCATGGTACTTGGACCACGGAATTTGGCGGAATTACTCTTCTCTTGAGCAGTGTTACTCTTGCTACTACAGGATTACTATTCCTGCCCTTTACCTTTAAGTCAATGGATTGTCCATCAAACTCTAACGTGCCCAGTCCCATATCCAACACAGTTGCACGATGATATAGAATGTCAAACCCAAATAGCATATCTTGTTCAATTGGGGCTACATAAATTTGTTCATCATACCATTTCCCGCCGATTTTCAGACTCACTGGACCTGCAATGAAACCTTGCATTGACATTTGTCTTCCTGCGGTTAGCAAAGTCACATTTCTGAGCTTATTAGGCTTCTTTGCTAATGAATGATAGACTTTATCAGATATTATGGTGGCCTCTGCTGCTGTGTCCACAACAGCCTCTACTATTCTATCTCCTACTTGTATGTCCATGCTGAATTGTGATGCAGACTTGAGTTGACAAACGGTTGTTGTAATGGATACAGCTTCCGGCGTCATGCTTCCACTTGCTAATTGTATCCCCCGGACTCCGTCGGAGGATACTATGGATTTGACAGCGGGCCGCATCCGCGTCCGCCGCAGACACTTCTTGTCCGGAGCATAACTCGAACACCCTTTGGAATATTTTCATGAAACTTCACACATGCATAGACCACGACCCGAAGGTGTGTCGCGCACAAGAATGACAACTCTTGCATAGCTAATTTTTTAGTTATCTCCCTTTTTTTGTTTCGCGCACTGATTTCGTGTCCGGAGCATAACTCGACCACCCTTTGGAATATTTTCATGAAACTTCATACATGCATAGACCACGACCCGAAGGTGTGTCGCGCACAAGAATGACAACTCTTGCATAGCTAATTTTTTAGTTATCTCCCTTTTTTGTTTCGCGCACTGATTGACCATAACTCGACCACCCTTTGGAATATTTTTATGAAACTTCACACATTCAATTAGACCACGAACCGATGGTGTGTCATGCACAAGAATGACAACTCTTGCATAGCTAATTTTTGAGTTATCTCCCTTTTTTGTTTTCACGCACTAATTTCCTGTCCGGAGCATAACTCGACCACCCTTTGGAATATTTTCATGAAACTTCACACATGCATAGACCACGACCCGGAGGTGTGTCGCGCACAAGAATGACAACTCTTGCTTAGCTAATTTTTTAGTTATCTCCCTTTTTTGTTTTGCGCACTCTACAAACTCGACAATAATGCATGAAGACCCGTAGAGAGAACAATAGAGACTGGGAGAACCATTCATCTGTGCATGTGCTAGCATGTGCAAATGTCCAGTCTTGACCACTCTTGACCACAGGTAATTTGTACAGGTAAATTACTACATTGGATATTACATTTCCGTAAACTGTGTTGAAAATATTGTGGCATTATGTGGACCTGTGCAGATATATGTAGATAAATATAGGACTATTAAAAAAAAAATCTGGGCTCCAGTAGCAAGCATTATTATTTTTAATTTTTAAACTTTTTTTTTCATTTTTTTTTTCAAATTCTTTTTCAATTTTTAGCAATGTTTTTTTGGGGAAAAAATCCAGGCTATTGGATTGGCGAAAGCCAGGTGGGCGGGCGGGCGGGGGCGGGCGGCGTCCACAATCAATGTTAAGTTTTCGTGTTTAAGTCCATTT
>CM055266.1:39551630-39594433 GCA_029237695.1 Conchocele bisecta | reverse complement strand
CAGATGACGCTGCAAAGGTCATCGCTCAGTCTCAGCGTCCATCCACCTCTAAGTTGTATGACGCTAAGTGGAGAGCCCGGGTGGATTGGGGCCATCGTCAGTCGGTCGATCCGCTCAATCCCACCTTAGGTGAATTAAGTGATTTTCTTTTGTTTCTTTTTATTCTGGCCTTCGCTTCGGCAAAGCGTAGAGGTGAGTTCTTTGCTTTCTGGATGGTCTATCAGCGCTTGTCTGTGGAAGGAACTCGGTTAGTTTCTCCTATGAACCGGGATTCCTCTCTCAGACACATTATCCCTCCTCACATGATCTGGAACGAGTTGTGGTTCCGGGCCTCCCTCCGTCACGTCTGTCAGTGGCAGTGGATCGCACTTTCTGTCCAGTCCGTGCGGTGTAGCATTAGGTTCGGAAGACTAAGGACATCCGGTCCGACCGTAAAGTTTCTTCTTACCGACTGGCTGGCCATTGAAAATAATTAACATTTCAAATCACTTGATTCAGATTTTTCAGTTCATTAGTATCCAGTAACGACCGATAGATTATAAATAAAAAAATATCATAATCATGAACAATTTAAATAATTATCGTGTAACATTGCCTCTGGGGCGAGTTCAGATTGGGACGAATCGTCATGTAAATATTTAAAGGGAAACCACTCTACATGTTTTTGTTTTGTATTTTTAGCTCGACTATTCGAAGAATAAGTAGAGCTTGTGTTGTCAATAACCCCTGATCTATATTTGACCTTGACCTACATTTCCTCTTGAATTACTTAGTTAATTCCCCTTGGTTAAGGTTTTTAGTCAACCTTGGTTAAGGTTTTTAGTCAAGCTTGTACATGGAATACTATTGTGCATACAGACACCATACTTGGACAACCTTTTCTCATAGGGATGTACATCAATAACCCCTGATCTATATTTGACCTTGACCTACATTTCCTCTTGAATTACTTAGTTAATTCCCCTTGGTTAAGGTTTTTTTTTAGTCAAGCTTGTATATGCAATACTCCTGGCCCTACACCCACCATACTTGGACAACTTCATCTCCTAGGGATGTACATCAATAACCTCTGATCTATATTTTACCTTGACCTACATTTCCTCTTGAATTACTTACTTAATTCTCTTTGGTTAAGGTTTTTAGTCAAGCTTGTAGATGGAATACTCCTGGCCCTACACCAACCATGCTTGGACAACTTCATCTCCTAGTGATGTACATCAACAACACCTGACCTATAGTTCACCTTGACCTACATTTAACCTTGAATTAATTACTTAATTCCCCTTGGTTAAAGTTTTTAGTCCACCTTGGTTAAGGTTTTTAGTCAAGCTTGTATATGGAATACTACTGGCCCTACACCCACCATACTTGGATAACTTCATCTCCTAGTGATGTACATCAACAACCCCTGATATATATTTCACCTTGACCTATATTTCCTCTTGAATTACTTACTTAATTCCGCTTGGTTAAGGTTTTTAGTCAACCTTGGTTAAGCTTTTTACTCAAGCTTGTACATGCAATACTATTGTGCATACAGACACCATACTTGGACAACCTTTTCTCATAGGGATGTACATCAATAACCCCTGATCTATATTTAACCTTCACCTACATTTCCTCTTGAATTACTTAGTTAATTCTCTTTGGTTAAGGTTTTTAGTCAAGCTTGTAGATGGAATACTCCTGGCCTTACACCAACCATGCTTGGACAACTTCATCTCCTAGTGATGTACATCAACAACACCTGACCTATAGTTCACCTTGACCTACATTTAACCTTGAATTAATTACTTAATTCCCCTTGGTTAAAGTTTTTAGTCAACCTTGGTTAAGGTTTTTATTCAAGCTTGTATATGGAATACTATTGTGCATACAGACACCATACTTGGATAACTTTTTCTCATAGGGATGTACATCAATAACCCCTGACCTATATTTTACCTTCACCTACATTTAACCTTGAATTATTTGCTTAATCTTTATAGTCAAGCTTGTATATGGAATACTCCTGGGCCTACATCAACCATACTTGGACAACTTCATCTCCTAGTGATGTACATCAATAATCCCTGACCTATATTTGACCTTGACCTACTTTTATCCTTGGATTACTTAGTTATTTCCCCTTGGTTAAGGTTTTTAGTCAACCTTGTATATGGAATACTCATGGGCCTACGGCAACCATACTTGGAAAACTTCATCTCCTAGTGATGTACATCAATAACCCCTGACCTATATCTGTCATTGACCTACATTTAACCTTGAATTACTTACTTAATTTCCCTTGGTTAAGTTTTTTAGTCAACCTTGGTTAAGGTTTTTATGCAGGCCGCAGCCACCTTGTTTGTCAAGCTATGTGTACATCGACAACCCTCGTAGTCGAGCTATGCTGTTCTCCTACAGCTCTTGTTATAAATTTTGTCATGTAAATTAAAACAAACTGTTTATTAAAATCTGTGTTTCTTTTCTATATGCACATGTTTGCGAATTGTTAACAATAAAGAAAGAAACAATTTCACAGATAATCCGGTATTCACCATGCGCGTCTACGTAATTACCAATTAACAAGAGGTTCGCCTGCAACCTTGACCTTGTCAAATACCGGATTAGCTTTAAATGTTGTTTGTTTCATTGATATAAATTTGTATACATATGCATTGCTTTATCAATGTGGTGACAAATAAGTATATATCTTGCCGATAATGACGAATTATGCTAATGTAAAATGACAGCAAATAGCGTCGCTATGGTTACCAAGTTACCGACAGGTTCCAATTACCGGAATTATCACGACAGTCTGATAAGGAATTCTGACTGTAGTTGATCACCTTAAATTTAGTTAAATATGCTTCTAAGGTAAGTAAGGAGGACAGATAGATTAGAGAAATTTCAATTACACTCTGCTAGGTCACAATTTAATTATTTTAGCTTTGCCCAACACCGACCCTACTTTACAAACATGGGTAGGTAGGTAGGTAAATTCAAATGTCAATGCTGATTTGTACTCCCTCAGATCTATTTCAATACTGATTTCCTGATTTTCCCCAAAACATGCTCATCTCGGACCCATTCGGAACATTGTGTGATGTCGTTCGAGCAATGAAACGTCAGCGAAACTAGTTTGCCCAACCCCGACCCTACTTTACAACATGGGTAGGTAGGTAGGTAAATTCAAATGTCAATGCTGATTTGTACTCCCTCAGATCTATTTCAATACTGATTTCCTGATTTTCCCCAAAACATGCTCATCTCGGACCCATTCGGAACATTGTGTGATGTCGTTCGAGCAATGAAACGTCAGCGAAACTAGTTTGCCCAACCCCGACCCTACTTTACAACATGGGTAGGTAGGCAAATCTTATTTTTTTTCTTCCAAAGACCAAAAATACATTCTCTATGTAATCATCACTGGGAAAAACAATTAAAAAAAAATCTTTTTACTTTTACATTGGTTTGTTTTTATTTTAAGTAGTCACATATATCATTTTATTTTGGTCGGTCGCGTTTGGGCAAACCAACATGTACTTTTATATTATGTCGCTATTTATTATTTATTTACAGTTGCGGGTACAACATGACGTTACAGTGGACATTCATAGCGGTCTTCCTGTATGCAGAGATTGGGCTAATAGCTCTTTTCCTTTTACCATTCATATCTTCTGTGAGGTAATGTCAAATATATAATATCAGATGGGTATGTCATCAGGGCTCCCAATAGTGAGTTCATGCCAGGGGTCATTTGTGGCGATGACGAGAAACGGGGCTTATGGGATGTGTGGCCAATTTAAAAGGTATATTCCCTCTCAGTAGGCACAAAGTGTACTGTGTATAATTGTGTCACACCAGTTCTAAAAATTATGAGTGTCTGCGATACAGATATAATCATTTATTAATATTTATTTGACTGATAGTGACTCGCGGTGGTATCAGGCTATTTTCATATGCAAATGAGGCATGATATTTTTTAATTATACTAATTAAATGCATCGCCTTAAAAAATAATATTTTCGACCGATTATAAATTATGATCATTGCACACCAAAAAATTGATACAGAGAATAAATATTAATGTCCGTTAACATTTTAAGGAAACCCGGTTATCATCCCTGATATCAGTGTGGAAATTTACATCTGATATAAAATGTATAATAATGCCAATCAATACGTGGGATAATGGTGAATGAATGTTTATCTTGCCAGAAAATGTTGTGAAAAAGAACATGTTGTGCCTACTGAGTGGGCATGTACCTTTAACTCCAAAAGCAAATAGCACATCATTGAAGCCTGATGAGGACTTGTGATGTTTGTCAGAAGCAAGATGGGTGTTGCACTAACTGAATGTACGAATAGTGAAGTCTGATCAGATCTGGATCTACACTGGTTGCAAACCCATAAGCCCCATTTCTCTAGTCACAGCCACATTTGACTGTTTGCATATGTTGGAGTCATTTTGTAAATTCTTGGAGTCGGATGTCATTGAACATCTAATTTAATCAATAAACTTTCCACTATTTACTTTATATTTCAAATGATAAACAAATTAACTTATAAATAATCTATTGTTACATGGTTTCCGTTGTTTGCACATATGTGCAAACATATAGCGCGTGCTGTTTGCATATGGCTTTACAGGTGCGGATCCAGGATTTCGGGTTAGGGGGGGCAATACTTGACTATATTATCAAATATATTCCCCCACCCCCGGATTTGTTTTCAAATCTACATCACATTTCCTGCGTTCTGGCGCATTTTGGAGCAAAAAAAAAACAATAAACAATAAATTCACAACGCGAACGTAGAAACGTGCCTTGTAACTTGTAAAAAATCTTTACTCGGCGAATTTTAGGGGGGCGAGGGCGAGCGCCGGGTCCGCCACCCCCCCCCCTGAATCCGCCCTTGCTTTAGGCAATGCTCATTCCGGGGCTGCGCGTAGACCAAGTGCCTTCATGACGTCACTATGCGGAAGTGCCTTCATGACGTCACTACTTCATGACGTTCATGACGCGGCCCCGGAATATGAATACCGAAAATTATCTACGTGAATGGGATGATTTATAAAAGTACAAATGTACTGAAAATACTGAATATATTGCTCAAATTACATCAGTTTTTTGTTGGAAATGTAACAATAACTTTTGATCATGTCCAGCCGTGTGCAAACGTTTGCTGTGGCCCGAGGGAACTGTTCGAACCCCAAGGCCGCATGGGTTCAAACAGTTCCGGCCGCGGGTTCAAACAGTTCCCTCGGGCCACAGCAAACGTTTGCACACGGCTGGACATGATCAAACCTTATATTTCATCACTATTGAAAAGTGTCAAATCTACGAGTAAATGCAAACTTTAACCCTTAGACCGCTACTCACAACAATTGTCGTCTGCTGTTGCTTTTATATCTTGCCTTATTTCTCAATGCTTTGACAGAACTTCACAATCATTTCCAATGGAAATGATTCTGAAATGCTGTCAAAGCATGTTGTAAATTATTCTTAGACCGCTACTCAAAACAATTGTCGTCTGCTGTTGCTTTTATATCTTGCCTTATTTCTCAATAAAAACATGGTTTAACAGCACTTCAGAATCATTTCCAATGGAAATGATGCTGAAGTGCTGTCAAAGCATGTTGTAAATTATTCTTAGACCGCTACTCACAACAATTGTCGTCTGCTGTTGCTTTTATATCTTGCCTTATTTCTCAATAAAACATGCTTTGACAGCCCTTCAGAATCATTTCCAATGGAATTGATTCTGAAATGCTGTCAAAGCATGTTGTAAATTATTCTTAGACCGCTACTCACAACAATTGTCATCTGCTGTTGCTTTTATATCTTGCCTTATTTCTCAATAAAAACATGGTTTGACAGCACTTCAGAATCATTTCCAATGGAAATGATGCTGAAGTGCTGTCAAACCATGTTGTAAATAATTCTAAAGTGCTGGCGAAGCATGTTTTTGATGATAAAAATGGAAAATAAAAAGCAGACAACCAAAACAATAAGGTCTAAGGGTTAAAGTGTTGTCAATTCTTAAAAATCTGAGCAAAAATCTGGCGATTGACAGTAAAGTATAACCTCGCTAAACTAGATACCTAACTAAGTATACATCAGTATGTTTCAGAGCTCCAGATAAGCTGCGTATGTGCTTAAATACCCAATTTAAATTGCCAAAAACCCAATTAAAATCAGAAGTAGCGAGTATCAAAAACAATTAAAAATTTGTGGTACCTTTATCATGCTGCAGAAAACAATAAACAGACCACAAATATAGCATAATTTTCTTATTTTCCATGAAAACACATCTTGGTATTTCATTAGAATTGTCTCCAAGGAGACAATTCTCATGAAATGCCAATACATGTTTTCATTTCAAAGCAAACTATTCAATAATTGCTGTCTGTTGATGTGTAAACAGTAGTGTGATTTTATTTTACCCAATTAAAATTTTGAAATACCCAATTGCTTCAGAAATGATGGAGTGACAATACTCAATTACAAATTCCTTATCTGGAGCCCTGATGTTTAATGATAGTATGTTTTATTTTCTGCGTGTCTGTCTTCAAAATTCTGAAAATGTTATGCAGCGTAAATTCCTTATAAAGTGAATTTTTGAATGTGTGTTTTTTATCATTTTTATACGCCCGTTTGAAAAAACGGGACGTATTATGTATTCATCTTGTACGGGCAGGCGGGCACAGCTTGTCCACGCAATAACTAGAGTCCTACTTTATTGTAACCAAATTTGGTATACATGTTTATCACGGCAAGCCGAAGAAAAATTTCCGATGACTTATCTCCCCTTGGTGGCCATTTTTATTTTTCCCACTCTGTATCCTTGTCGGTGGGTGGTAGGTGGGAGCACGCGATGGGTAATTTAATGATCGGGGTTCATCCTTACCGGAATCCCGACTGGAGACCTGGTTTGGCCCTCACATACGTCTTTGGCATTTTGTATGTGACAGTTGAATCTGGTTATACCCCTTATAATCCTACCGGTATTACTTTTAAATAGGGGAAGGGGCCAAGTGACTTTGGTGCGGTATGGACCTGGCACCAGGTCAGGTTATTCTAATTTCAGGGCTGAATATGTTGTATCTCCATGTAAATATTCCGTTCTGATTTTGGGGTTTTCCCCCCAATGCAGCAGGTTAAAACGGGATCGAACCTGTTTGCCCGACCTTACATGACCTTAGCTGTTGATAGGCCGTTAAACATCAATAAACAAACAAACAAACTGTATCCTTGTCCACGCAATAACTCAAGTTCTACTTCACCGCTCGTAACCAAATTTGGTATACATGTTTATCACGGCAAGACGAAGAAGCCTATTGATTTTGATGACTTATCTCCCCTTGGCTGCCATTTTTAATTTTCGCACTCTGTATCCTTGTCCACACAATAACTCAAGTTCTACTTCACCGATCGAAACCAAATTCGGTATACATGTTTATCATGGCAAGACAAAGAAGCCTATTGATTTTGAAAAATTTCCGATACCTATCGCCCCTTGGCAGCCATTTTTAATTTTCACACTCTCTATACTTTTACACGCAATAACTCAAGTTCTACTTGACCAATCATAACCAAATTCGGTATACATGTTTATCACGGTAAGACGAAGAAGCCTATTGATTTTCCGATGACTTATCTCCCCTTGGCGGCCATTTTTGAATTTTCGGACTCGGTATCCTTGTCCATGCAATAAGTCGAGTTCTACTTGACGGATCGTAACCAAATTTGGATTACATATTTATCACATCAAGATGAGTTATCTCCCCTTGTTGACTGGCCTTGCCTCGACGGGCGTATATTGTGACCTTTGGCACTCTTGTTTTATCATTTGTTAAATTTAATAAGGAAGAAATTCAATAATACATTTGTAAAAGTAAAATACACATTGAATTTTAAATCTGGGGGTATAATACTCTTTAGACACACAACTTATCTGGAGCTCTGTCACTGTCTGCCAGTGCTGAAATATTTTAGTGTAATTTTAGTGTTGAATGTTGAGAGCTGCCCATACCAAAGCATTCTCTTCTGAACAGGTATAAAAGCGGTCAATCAATAACAAATCTGAAAATCACCATAAATTCCTTGTTCTTATTTCTATGTAGGGATGGGTTGTGGCCTAGGGGTTTGAACACCTGACTTCCAATCCGGAGGTTGTGGTTTCAAACCTCGCCTGGGGCATCAAAAATACTTTCATAGTATTTCCATCCCACTGGTCTGTCGGATGATACTTTAAACTGTGTTCCCGTCTCTATATGACCTTAGCTGTTGCTGGGACGTTATTCCCTTTCACCTTTTTGTGCCCCACCACAATAGTGGAGAGGGCATTTAGTTTTACCCTTGTCCGTCCGTCCTTCCATCACCAACCTTGTAAGTCGTAACAATTTTAAACTGTACTAGCTACAGACCTGAAACTTGGTATGTAACTTCCTTGTGATGAGTAGATGCGCAAAGTTTATTTTGATTCGACCCCAGGGTCATGGATTATCTCCCCCTTTTCAACAGAAGAATTTTCCAATTTTGGCTTGTAAGTCATAAAACTTTTAAATCATAATAGCTACACCCCTGAAACTTGGTATGTAAATTCCTTATGATGAGGGGTCATGGATTATCTCCCCTTTTTGACTTTGCAATTTTGCCTTATAGCTCGTCAAAGTTTAAAACCTAATACATGTAGCTACATGAAACTTGGTACATGTATGTAGCTACATGAAACTTGGTACATGTATGTAGCTACATGAAACTTGGTACATGTATGTAGCTACATGAAACTTGGTACATGTATGTAGCTACATGAAACTTGGTACATGTATGTAGCTACATGAAACTTGGTACATGTATGTAGCTACATGAAACTTGGTACATGTATGTAGCTTCCTTTTGATGAGTAGATGCGCAAAGTTTATGTTTTGATTTTTTATTTGAACCCCGGGCCATGGATTATCTCCCTTTTTGGACTTGTCTCATTTATTATCAAAGCGGTATGTGGGGCATCCGTGTTCTATGAACACATTTTATATTTTTCTGGCTTCTGTTTCCCATGCTGTCATGCCTTCATGCAGTTGTGTCACTCGTACAAACGGCAAGATAACTAAGTTGGAATATTTTTCTCATTGCCATGTATGCCACATAATTTGTTTTGCAGATGGCAGAAGGTATTTCGTTCACGGATAATCAGCAGTGTGGCCAGCTACTCCTATATATACTTCAACGTCTTTATCTGCATCCTGTTGCTGCTCTTCTTCGGTGAGTCCTTGGCTCATGACTATAAACTTGTACTCGAAATATAAGGCCCCATTCCCCTCTTAAAAAGTATTTCCCCACACCCCTCCCCAAATAAATACTCGTCTTTTTCTGATTTTACTCGCTTATCATTTTTATTAGCTTGACTATTCGAAGAATAGGTAGAGCTTATGCAGTCACCGTCACGCCTTGGTTAAGGTTTTTAGTCGAGCTTGTATATGGAATACTCCTGGCCCTACACCCACCATACTTGGACAACTTCATCTCCTAGTGATGTACATCAACAACCCCTGACCTATATTTGACCTTCACCTACATTTAACCTTTAATTACTTAGTTAATTCCCCTTGGTTAAGGTTTTTAGTCAGCCTTGCTTAAGGTTTTTAGTCAAGCTTGTACATGGAATACTATTGTGCATACAGACACCATACTTGGACAACTATTTCTCATAGGGATGTACATAACTAACCCCTGATCTATATTTGACCTTCACCTACATTTCCTCTTGAATTACTTACTTAATTCCCATTGGTTAAGGTTTTTAGTCAACCTTGATTAAGGTTTTTAGTCAACCTTGTATATGGAATACTCCTGGCCCTACACCAACCATACTTGGACAACTTCATCTCCTAGTGATGTACATCAACAACCCCTGACCTATATTTGACCTTGACCTACATTTAACATATGTGTACATCGACAACCCTCGTAGTCAAGCTATGCTGTTCTCATACAGCTCTTGTTGAATGGGATATGACTAATACATTATTATGAAATATGAAATTATGAAATACAGTACCGCCTGCACTAATGTTGTCTATTTCTTTAAAGGTACATGCCCACTCAGTAGGCACAACATGTTCTTTATATCAGAGACATCATCAGAGACATTTCCTGGCAAAATAAACATTCATTCACCATTTCCCCACGTAATGATTCGCATTATTATACAGTTTATATCAGAAGTAAATATCCACACTGATATCAGGGGCGATAACCGTGTTTCCTTAAAATGTTAACAGACATTACTAATTATTCTCTGTATTTATATTTTGATGTGCAATGATTATACTTTATAATCTGTCGAAAATACTATTTTTTCAGGTGAGGCATTTAATTTGTATAAATAATTAAAAGATATCATGCCTCATTTGCATATAAAAAAGGCCTGATACCACCGTGCGTCACTATTTAGAATGTTTAGAACTGGTGGAATAATGACACAAATATACACTTATTTAATTCCTATAAAGAACAATTTGTGCCCTCTCAGTGGGTATGTACCTTTAATGCAAAATACTTGAAATTATTGTGCTAGAAATCAAGCATCTTGATTTGCTGAGCCTGAGCTGTGCTACAGCTCAGGCTCAGAAAATCAAGTTGCTTGATTGCGAGTTGGCACAGCAAATATATGTTCAGAAACGTTGATAATCTTGGCAATATTAACGCAGGCGGTTGTGTAGCAGTCTTTGACTCATTTGCTGAAACAAAAACACTGTATTTATTTGATAACAGAGGCCATGATGGCTTACTGCAGAAAAATACCCTGTTATCGAACTCGCGCCAAATTTGTCCTTCTCCAAAAGGCACCGACCTCCTGCCCCAAAAAGTGAAGGAAAAAGAAACACTGGGCATTATGAGACAGTTGAAAGCGGAGTCTTCACCGAAATTGGGGTTCCCGCTCGTAAATCACCACTGGCCTCAGTAACTTAAGGGTTAGATTCCCGGAAACGAAAATTGTCGTCTGCTGTTGCTTCTTATTCTGTCTTTTCCTCAATAAAGCATGGTTTGGCAGCACTTTAGAATCATTTCCAATGGATTGGAAATTATTTCGGAAATGATTCTAAAGTGCTTCCAGAGCATGTTTTTGTTGCGAAAAATGGAGTTACAAAAATAAACAGCACACAACAAAAATTATTTCAGCACAAAAATAAACAGCAGACAACAAAAAATATTTCAGCAGTGTAAGGGTTAATGAGGCCCTTGCGACAAAAGTTTAAAAGTAGTCGTAATAAAAGCCAAATCACAATTATTTGAATAAAGTATTCCCTTAATGTAGTTTACACTTTCCAAAATTACCCCACCCACATATTGTTCACTAGGTGGGCAGCAGATTGGAAGCATAAGAAGGGTAATTTAACAATGGGGTTCATCCCTACCAGAATTCAGTAGCCTATTTCACCAACATTGCAAAGTATACTTTGCTAGAAAAGAGGGAGAAATTTTCAGTTTTAGGATAAATTTATTAATTTTTAGCCAGGTTTTTTTTTTGGAAAAAAAACCAGGCTATTGGATTGGCGAAAGCCGGGCAGGCGGGCAGTGGGCGGGCGGTGGGCGTCGGGTGGCGTCCACAATCTATGTTAAGTTTTCGTGTTTGAGTTCATTTCTTTGTTACTGTACCTCATAGGACCAACAAACTTTCACAGCTTCATAACCAAGGGGTGCCTACCACATACAACTATCCAACATGTGACCATTTTTTTTTTACCTTGACCTATTATTTCTACGTAATTGACTTAGCCATTTTCAAAGTTAACTTTTTAACGTACGTCTGGTTAAAGTTTTTTGGTTAAAGTTTTTTGTTATACTATATCTCTGCAACTGCTTCGCCCATTACCTTGAAACTTCACATGGGTGTTTATCATCATCCATATTTTCATTCTACCCTCCAACCGTGCGGCCCCTGTGCCCAATGTCAAGGTCAAATTACTTTGAATTTTTTTCTTAAAGTTTTTTCGTGTACTATATCTCTCAACTGTTCACCCATTCCTTTAACTTCACATGGGTGTCATCATTGTCGCGCCGAAAGCGCGATATAGTCGGCATTTTGGCGTACGTGCGTGTGTCCGGTTAAAGTTTTTTGGTTAAACTTTTTCCATCTACTATATCTCTTTTTTTTAGTGTCCATGCCTCGCCCCAAGGCGCGACATGCAGGCCACGGCCATCTAGTCTACAAAAAGTGGGTATAATTATGTTATACAAGTGTCTATGCTTGGAAAAAACCTGGCCTTCGTGGCTTTGCCTCGTTTCTTGTTATTATACTGAATTAATTACATTATCACAGCCATTTTGGCTGTGATAATGTAATACATTCCGTATAATAATTATGCATACTTTTAATCATCAAATATATGCAGTTGTTAGTTCTATAAAAAAAATTATGAAATAATGCATTTCAGGAAAAATAAATGATTACTCCCTCAAAGTATACTTTGCTAGAAAAGTATACTTTGCAATGTTGGTGAAATCGGCTACTGAATCCAGATATCCCTCAATTGGTCCTCAGGTACATTTTTGACTTTCTTCATTAATACTCAAGTATTTTTATGTAAAAAATTTGTGCTTTTTCCCGCATCCATCCAGGTGAAATATGGGATACGACCCCATTAACCGAATATAAAATGGCTCGTAGCTGTTGAAATGCTATTAAAGCCCATTAAATAAATAAATATTTTTCCCTTGAAGATTCAGTGCTGAACATATGATACTTCTCCCATACAGGTGCATTCTGGTCTGGATATGTGGATGTGGCTGGAGAAATGGGGCTTATGGGTTTTGCGACCAGTGTAGATCCAGATCAGCCTGTGCATGCGCACAGTCTGATCAGGATATACACTGTTCGCCATTCCATCAATGAAACACCTGTCATACTGTCAACAAGAAATATAGATTTATTGTTATCAGGCTACATGAGTGTGCTATTTGATACGGAGCTATACTGGTCGCAAAACCCCAAATCCCCATTTCTCCAGTCACAGCCACACATGAACTTGCTGTTGAATGTATGTAAAACCTCAAACAATCAGTTATATAACATGCCTTACGGGCCTGCAGATAAACTGGATTATTTATAAGGGTTAGTGGCGCAGTGGAGGGAGAAAGAATATTCGTTACACGCGTAGTTGTGTTAATAAATCTCTTATTATTACTTATGTATCATTGAACAAGTAGTAAGATTAGTACTAATCCTATTACCTTTAGGGAGTGGGGCTAAGTGATTCTGGTGTGGTGGGGACCTGGTTATTCTAATTTTGGGACTGAATATATTATAAAATTCTTCTGTAAATTGATTTTAGGATTCCCCCCCCCCCCCCCCGGCATAAAAGGTGAATATGGGATTCGACCCTGTTAACCTGTAGCCTATTTCACCAACATTGCAAAGTATACCTTGAGGGAGAAATTTTCAATTTTAGGATAAATTTATTATTTTTTATTATACTGAATTTATTACATTATCACAGCCAATTTGGCTGTGATAATGTAATAAATTCAGTATAATAATTCTGCATACTTTTAATCATCAAATATATGCAGTAGTTAGTTCTATATGAAATAATGCATTTCAGGAAAATAAATGATTGCTCCCTCAAAGTATATAAAATGACCTTAGTTGTTGACAGGCCGTTAAACTCAAATTAACCCTTTCAACTCTACAGACCACTATCATAATGTTTGCAAACAGTGTAGATCCAGATGTCTCATCAGGATCCACACCATTTGTGGATATTTATTTATTTGTAAAAAAAAAAATGCCACTTTCTGATATTATAATTAAATGGAACAGTCTGAAAAATAACAAGGAAGTGTCCATTCCAGTTATTTAGGGGTGAAAGGGTTAAATTAAAAAAATACATATTCCTACTTATCCCCTCAGACGCTGTGCGCGAAGTGAAGAAATATGCCGGCCCGAGTGACGAGGTCGACATGAAACACAATCCCGAGCAAGAGAACATAGTTCACATGAAATTATTTAGGGCACAGAGAAATATCTACATTGCTGGATTTGCCCTGTTTCTCTGGTTGTAAGTACAGTGGAACTTCTCCAAACTGCACACATTCAAACAGTCTGGGCCCGGTTGCTCAAAACCTCTGTTAGCTTAACAGACTGTTAAATCCTTAGCAATGCTAAGGATTTAACAGTCTGTTAAGCTAACAGCGGTTTTGAGCAACCAGGCCCTGGTTAATTATGTACCCCAAAATGTTTGCGGTACATATAGTGGCCATCCTGCCTGTCTATCCGAGATTTGCGTTCCAGTTACCTACTGTCTCTGTTAATGTAAGTCTGATTGGCTTGAAACATAGACTTACTTGTCACCATCCATACATGTATTTTCATTCTATAGCCCATTCATGCAGCATATTATCAAGGTCAAATGACTTTAGTCTCTTTGAAATTTTCTTTAAAGTTGTTATGCCCTCGGTCTCGGTAGAGCCGAAGGCATAATATAGTGTTTGGCTTGTGTGTCCGCGTGTCCGGCACATTAAGAAGTTCGCCAGAGTTTCTCAATTATGCATAACTTTTATATCACTTGAAGGATTACTTAAATATTTCAACACAGTATACATGTGGACAAATGGCACACATCCATGCTGCCCTTAACATGACATTGACCTTTTGACCTTCACAACTTCTTACTTTTTCTCACATTAAGAAGTTTGCCAGAGTTTCTCAATTCTGCCATAACTTCTTTATTCCTTGCAGGATTAATTAAATATTTCAATACATCATGTGGACAAATGCCACACATCCATGCTGCTTTGACCTTTTGACCACGACAACTTTTACCGTGGGGCAGGGCTGGCAGGCGGTGGACAGAAAAACTGCATAGTTTGTGTACACAACTCCTATGAAACCGTCAAGTCCATCAATATGAAACTATGCACACGTCTTCAGACTAAATGACTTCTACACATATTGACGATGTGCATCTTGGTGTTTTTATGCCTAACAAAATATTTTTTAACAAAAATATCACCTTTTTAACTTAGCCATTTTTTCTACATTTTTGTATCCAATTCTATATAATTTCTACTTAACACATCTCTACCTAAATTTGTATACCTGTTTATCGCAAGAGGAAGAAACAATGCTAGATTTTCAAATTCTCATTAATTTTTCTTGCCTTGGTGACAGCTTCATATTTCTGCATCTTCGCTGTCTGATCCATCTTCGACGGGCGTATTTTGTGACTTACGGCACTCTTGTTCACACATTGGTTTGGCCGTCAAATACGTCTTTGACATTTTGTATGTGACAGTTGAATCTGGTTTAATATACGCCTTATGTGAGTATTACGATTATTTTAGGGGAAGGGGCCAAGTGACTTTGGTGTGGTATTGACCTGGCACCAGGTCAGGTTATTCCAATTTCAGGGCTGAATGCTGAATATATTTTTCCCAATGTAAATATTCCGTTCTGATTTTGGGATTTTCCCCCCAATGCAGCAGATTAAAATAGGATTGTACCCGTTTGCCCGGCCTTACATGACCTGACCTTAGCTGTCGATAGACCGTTAAACACCAATAAACAAACAAATTAACAAACACACATTAAGAAGTTCGCCAGAGTTTCTCAATTCTGCAATAACTTCTATATCCCTTGATGGATTTCTTTAATATTTCAATTTGTGTTTCAGTGCAATTTGTTATCTCGTAACGTTGATATCGCAGCGTAATATTTGTGTTTCAGTGTAGCTCATTATCTCGTAACTTTGATATCGCAGCGTAATATTTGTGTTTCAGGGCAATTCGTTATCTTGTAACGTTGATATTGCAGCGTAATGTATTGTGTTTCAGTATAATTCGCCGCCTTATCACATTGATATCGCAGCAGGCCCAGTTTCAGGCCGAATGTGAGGCGAGCAAGAAGCAGGCCCAGAGTGCTACCGATGCCGCGAAGCGCCTCATAGACGAACGCGAGAATATGGCGAATATGGTGAGAATGAAGGAGTTATCGATCGCTGTTATTATAGGAATTAATGGCTTTTTTGTGGAATTTATCAGGGTATAAACTTGGAAAAGTCACGGGAATACTGGACGAAGGCCGGAAGGCCTCGTCCAGTATTCCCGCGACTTTTCCAAGTTTATATCCCCGATAAATTCAACAAAAAGGCCATTCATTCCTTATAATTACAGCATTTGAAATAAATTCATCAAGAAAATGTGTTTATTTTCCGTTTTCTTAAGAATTATTTTAACTGCTCCTCACGGTTACGGAAAGTAGTTTGGCGTGGGAGTTTACTGGGATATAAATTTTGGACAGAGACTTGCTACGGGCTAATCAAATGTTAGGGAATTGTGTAAATATTTTTGTACTTGAATTATTGGGCTATGTTCCCAATGGCAAATAGTATATGTTTTTCTCATTTTTTGAAAAATATCCCTAGTTGATTAATTGACAAAAAAAAGTGTGCTCTGTAGAAATAGAACCACGAGTTTGTGAGTCCAACCGGATTATATCTATGGCTTCATCTAGAGCAAATGCAGGTTTAGTTGGGTCGGGCTCACATTTTAGTTTCACCCACTTGTCCGCTTGAAACTTGATGAAAACATCACACATGTTCCAAATTGCATGGGCATGAATCATAACCCAAACAAGAAAAAGCCCAGGAATTGACTTTGTGTGTTTAGGCGAAGGACGACACAGACCTGGATGCCATGCAGAGGGAGAAGGCGATGGCGAGACAACTGGATGACATGAATCTGATGCTCTCCAAGGCCAGGAAAGGTGATTATACTGATATCACAATGTAACAACACATTGTAATGAATCGAGAATACCAGGGCCCCATTGCTCAAAAGCTCTGTTAGCTTAACTGTTAAATCCTTAACATTGTTAAGGATTTAACAGTCTGTCAAGCTATTAAAACAAAGGTTTTTAGCAACTGGGCCCAGGTTGAATCAAGTTTATCTGTAGCATATTTTACCAACATTGCAAAGTATACTTATCTAGCAAATATGCTTTGAGGGAGAAATATTCAATTTAAGGATATATTTATTAATTTTTATTATACTGAATTTATTACATTGTTTGGCTGTGATAATGTAATAAATTCAGTATAATAAGTCTGCACAATTTCTGCTGTCGGATATGTTTCATGAAGAATCTGCAGTTTGTCATTATCCATAGATGACACCAATCTGCACTGGTACCATCCTGGGGGCCGTTTCACTAAACTCCTTACGACTAAAATGTTCAATTGATGGATTTACATTTATTGAGCATAGGCTGCCTATGCAACCTATGTTCATTAAATGTAAATCCAATAATTGTTTACAAGAAAAAAAACTATCATAATTTTGCACTTACGAACATTTTAGTTGTACGAAGTTTAGTGCCACAGACTTGTGCCCCAACAATAGTGGAGGGGGCATTTAGTGTTACCCGTGTCCGTCCGTCCCTCCCGTCCGTCCCGTCCGTCCTGTCCGTCCCATCCGTCACAACGTTAAATGTTTTTTTTTTAGCTTTTATCTTCAACAGCCACTTACTTGCACACTATCTTGAGCCAGTGATATGCACCGCAACCCGCTGTGAATCAAATGACCTTTGTGTGACCTTGACGTACAGTTGCCATATTCACATAGTTATTTCCCTCGGTTAAAGTTTTTGAGCTTGATTAATACTATCAAAGCGATAGGTGTGGCATCCGTGTTCTATGAACACATTTTCTAGTTGGTTGTAGATATGCATTCAGATACAGAGAAAATGTAAATAAAACAAATGAATTAATTGGCAATGCAGAGCTCCAGATAAGCTGCATATTTGCTTAAATACCCAATTAAAATTGCCAAAAACCCAATTGAAATCAGAAGTAGTGAGTATCAAAAAGCAATACAAGTTACAAATTTTTATGGTACCTTTATCATGCTGCAGAAAACAATAAACAGACCACAAATATAGCATATTTTTCTTATTTTTTAAGAAAACACATCTTGGTATTTCATTAGAATTGTCTCCAAGGAGACAATTCTAATGAAATGCCAAGACTTTTTTGATGTGTAAACAGTAGTGTGGTTTTATTTTACCCAATTAAAATTTTTAATTACCCAATTGCTTAATTATGATGACAATACTCAATTACTAATTCCTTATCTGGAGCCCTGGGCAATGTTTCTTACACGTCATATATATGTCTTATTTGTTAGATTATTAACTTGTTAATGTGTAATCTGCATTAATAAATATTAATACGATAATTAATATTTAATTTTCAGAACTCGAGGTTAAAGATATAGACTTTGATGCGCTGAAGAAACAGACAGAAGGGACAAATAAGGAATATGATAGGTTGTTGAAAGAAACGTCGGATTTACAGGTATTTATGATAGGTTGTTGAAAGAAATGTCTGATTTACAGGTATTTATGATAGGTTGCTGAAAGAAATGGCTGATTTACAGGTATTTATGATAGGTTGTTGAAAGAAATGGCTGATTTACAGGTATTTATGATAGGTTGTTGAAAGAAACGTTTGATTTACAGGTATTTAACTACACTGTGAACCCGGTAGTGCACGCTTCACTTTAAATCGTGCTCGGTTAGTACACGTTTGTGCCTTGGCTCCCGATTTGTTTTGACTATTTGTATATCAAAATCGTGTTAAATATGTAACAGACTGTTGTCAGAACTGTTGTTTTAAATTTGCAATTATATTACTGCCGAAAGTGGAATTATGTTGTTAATTGTTGATGTACGTTATGTATTATCTCTGTGTGTTTGAAGTTAAGAAATAAAGGTAGTACAATGTACATGTATGTACGTACATTGGTACATTAGTTCAATTCCACATTTCCTCATCTTCCAACGTCATTTACTGAAAATATAATTCCAGCACAAAAATATTTATGCAATTCCCTAACATTTGATTGGTCTGTAGCAAGTCTCTGTCCAGAATTTATATCCCAGTAAACTCCATGCCAAACTACTTTCCGTAACCGTCGGGCGCAGTTAAAATAATTCTTAAGAAAACGGAAAATAAACACATTTTCTTGATGAATTTATTTCAAATGCTGAAATTATAAGGAATGAATGGCCTTTTTGTGGAATTTATCGGGGATATAAACTTGGAAAAGTCGCGGGAATACTGGACGAGGCCTTAAAAAATTACAATTTTGAAAAAAAAACAAAAAAAAAACATTTTTATTTTTTCGAAAATTGTAATTTTTTATCGCTTCGTCCAGTATTCCCGCGACTTTTCCAAGTTTATACCCCGATAAATTCCACAAAAAGGCCATTCATTCCTATAATGACCTACACAGTTTCTGTATAAATCTTGCCAATGCTTTGAACTGTAATAACGTCAAACAATACTACAAGGTCCCGATTTTCTTTTGAAGTCTGCCAGAAACCAGAGCACACATATCATCAGACGATTAAATTTATTCAATATTTTATTTTAATTTTTGTTATTTTTCAATGAAAGAATATGTTGTGACCGCTCATTCTCGACGAGCGCATAGAAGGAAAATATTTAGGATTTTCTGCAAACATAACAGCGTATCCTCAGCATGAATTGGGTTAATAATTGCCCCATGATGCGAGGATGAAAGTCGCACGTTCGCGACGTCTGCGGCACATCAAAAGGTGTGTTGACCAAACAGTGCAATTTCAAAACATAGCCTAAAGGTAACACAGTTTACAGCCTCTCGCTGAATGATGTCATAAGATAAACACCTGTTAGTTGACACGGCTGAGCATTATAATTTTTTTGCACAAAGCGCAACATACGAATTTCGTCTATGTAATGTGTCGTGTGTAATTGCGTCTCGGATCATATCCCGTGGCACTACTAAAATAGAATCGACTTCTGTAAATTACGTTGAAAACTGACATAAATTTCGAAGCAGACATCATCATAATTTGCCGATATTGATTTTCAAAATCAGTCCTATCTTCTGTAAATGGCGTTCAAAGTTGGCATAAATTTCAGACTAGTCAATTTATAAAAAGGGGGTGTTTTTTTTCGAAACCACATTAATATTACTTGCATAAAGTGCAGATCCTGATGAGACGGCTCATTACGATCCGGCACATCTGGATCTACACTGCTTGCCAATACCACTATACAGGTCTGTGGTGTTGAAAGGGTTAACTTATTGCCCAGCAGATTGCAACGCACGAGCTTGTCACGTGATGTTGCAGCTGATGGAACAGGATATCGGTAATTGGGTCATTGTGTCATCGAATGACGATGGCTACAAGTGTTTACAATAATGCATTGCATGGACCTGCGTAGATCTACTTTCTACATGGATAAATAAAACATGACGGTAACAATTCTTGGATGATTCAATATATTTATTACATGTCATGATAACAGTGAAAACATTACAGATTTAAATGGAAATCAATGGCAATTTATGGCATATGATAGTCATTGGCGAAATCGTACATTCACAAAGTGTACATGAATTTTTTGTTGACATTATGATGCATCTTGGGCGAGCACGGATATTGCACGGTTCGGATAAGCAACACGAAAGATCGTGTCACCGGACTTCCGTGTAATACCGAGTTCGCACTGTATTTTCATCTTGCACACCAAGATGTATATCCTTACAGGTAGCTGGCGTTATGATGGTTGCAAATATTGTATGGTCCCTTTTTATACGCCTGTTGAGTGTTTGAAAAACAGGACGTATAATGGTCAAGGCAGCGGCTGGGGGTATACGTGAGCCCCTGCCCACATTCTCTAGTTTGTCTAGTTTTCTCTCGGAGCTATAGAAATTAATAAATCATTTGGTTTCAAGCTGGAAATTCATGATGTTCAGCAGTTCAACTGCAAAATATCTACATGAATTCAGGCTTTAGAATCAAGCCGGTTCGACTGCTATACACCAATGTCACAATCTCCATTTCAGGAGAAATTGAAGAGCTACGAGGCAGACGGCGATAAGTCAAACTAATTCTTTTTTTATCTAGTTTTCTCTCATAGATCTAGAAATAATGAAACCACTTGATTTTAAACTTGAAATTCATGTAGATGTTTTGAAAAAAATAATAAGAGGTTAGACTGTATATTATTATGCTTTGCACCAAAGTCACTATCTCCATTTCAGGAGAAATTGAAGAGTTACGAGGCAGACGATGACAAGAAGTCAAACTAATTACTGGGTCTCTGTCATAGGACTGTTGCAGTACTACTGGTCATGTTGGTGTTTCCAATAACTTAACATTTACAACACTGTCAATATTTGCAATATTGCAAACACATTTACAATATTCTGTCGTCTGTTGTTTATTTTCTAGTATTTCTACTTTTGCACTGTCGTCTGCTGTTTCTTCTTTAATTTCCAATTTCTTGATGAAAGCATGTTTTCACACCGCATGCGAATTGTCTCTGTTTCTTTTTAATTTTGTATTTGCTTGATGAGAACATGTTCTAAAATCGCATGAAACCCGTCTCCTAAGAAAACATTTTTTTTGTTGAGAAATGAGACCATTATGAAGAATCAGCAGACGACAATATTTGTTTCCCACATTTTAAGGGTTATTGTCACCATTTTCTATAAATGTCATGATCAATGGCAGAGCATTGTGTGAGTGGGGGTTTACATGTAAACGGTGTATGATGAAGTACTGTGTTTCTCACGAGTATAGACCAAGATCAGCGTGTACAGCTTGCAACATAAATAGAGAATAGTAGGTTAGTGCCGTGAATGGGAAAAAATATCCGGCAAGGCTCAAGAATTTCTTTATTTCTCATCAGAAGTATATGTTGTGACCACTCATTTGAACCGTCTCGCCGAGACGGTTCAAATGAGTGGTCACAACATATACTTTGATTCAGAAATAAGGAAAACAGATAGATAATAGTAGGTTAGTGCCGTGAATGGGAAAAATATCTGGCAAGGCTCAGGAAACGGGATGGGCGAGGCTCTACCGAGCACATCCCGTTTCCGTGCCGCGCCAGATATTTTTTCCCATTCACAGCACTAACCTACTATTCTATTTATCCCATCAACACCTACAAATGGCTGTAAAATGCAAAAATAGTATTGACTGGATATCAAAAATCTTTCACAGCACCGTGTTTGACGGCACATCTGCACTGTGTTGACGGGATAAATATTTTTATTCCAACAATGTAGATTTTTATCATCTATTCGAAAGCTACTTTCAGTGACCTTTCATTTGTCAAATTATGCGTACTGACATAACGAAAACAGTATTACACATGTACATTTTACAGCGATATTTATAATATAAGTCTTTTGATGTGAAGTTTATCTGGTTTGGCTTAGAATTCCTATGTCACAAAAGACCTTAGGTTAAGCCTTACTACGCTGAATTAAATTTTGTCGTCTGCTGGAAATGTTTTATTTTCACAATATTTCCCGATATAAATCCTGTTTTGGCAGCGCATGAGAATCGTCTCCACTGGAGACAATTCTCATGTGCTATCAAAGCTTTTTTTAGCTCAACTGAGCAAAGCTCATGTGAGTTATTCTTATGGCAAAGTGTCCGGCGTCCGGCATCCGTGAACATTTTCAATCATCTTCTTCTCCCGAACTGCTGAGCCGATGTTGGTCAAACTTTACAGGGATGATATATGGGTGATGCCATTTCAGATTTGTTAAAATGAAGGTCATCGACAATCCAAGATGGCCGCCGTGGAAAAGTAGGTCAAATTCTTAAAAAATCTTCTTCTCACGAACCATCAGGCCGATTTTGACGAAACTTTGTATGAATGATCGATAGTTAATGCTGATTCAGATTTGTTCATATGGTGGCCCCTGGGTCAAAAATGGGCGTGGCCCGAGGGGTCAAATATGGGTCAAATTTTATTTTTGACTGAATATGGTCATATAATATATCAAATCGAAGGTATCGACTAGTCGATCACTCTGGAGCATTTTTTTGTCTAAATCAGATGATTTTGTCATCCAAGATGGCTACCGAAAGGTAAAAAAGTTGTTCTTTTACTAAAGATTTCAAACGTTTTCTTCTTGTGAACTGCTTGGCCGATATTGGCCAAACTTAACTGTAATGGTCTGTGGGTAAAGCCTGTCCATTTTTGTTAAAATGGAGGTCATCACCAAATCCAAGATGTCCGCCGTTGAAAAGTAGGTCAAATTGTCAAAAAATCTTCTTCTCACAAACCTGCAGGCCGATTTCGACGAAACTTGGTGTGAATGATTGATAGTTAACGCTGTTTCATATTTGTTCATATGGTGGCCCCTGGGTCAAAAATGGGCGTGGCCCGAGGGGTCAACTAGGGGTGAAATTATATTTTTGCCCGAATATGGTCATATAATATATCAAATCGAAGGTATCGACTAGTCGATCACTCTGGAGCATTTTTTTGTCTAAATCAGATTATTTTGTCATCCAAGATGGCCACCGAAAGGTAAAAAAGTTGTTCTTTTACTAAAGATTTCAAACGTATTCTTCTTGTGAACTGCTTGGCCGATATTGGCCAAACTTAACTGTAATGGTCTGTGGGTGAAGCCTGTCCATTTTTAGCTCACCTGAGCAAAGCTCATGTGAGCTATTGTTATGGCAAAGTGTCCGTCGTGCGTCGTCCGTCCGTGAACATTTTCAATCATCTTCTTCTCCCGAACTGCTGAGCCGATATTGGTTAAACTTCACAGGGATGATATATGGGTGATGCCATTTCAGATTTGTTAAAATGGAGGTCATCGACAATCCAAGATGGCCGCCATGGAAAAGTAGGTCAAGTTCTTAAAAAATCTTCTTCTCACGAACCGTCAGGCCGATTTCGACGATATCTTGGTATGAATGATCGATAGTTAGCGCTGTTTCAGATTTGTTCATATGGTGGCCCGTGGGACAAAAATGGGCGTCGCCCGAGGGGTCAAATAGGGGTCAAATTTTATTTTTAACCGAATAGTCGTGTAATATATCAAATCGAAGGTATTGACGAGACAATCACTCTGGCACATTTTTTGTCTAAATCATGATTACGTCATCCAAGATGGCCACCGATAGTTCAAATGGTCATTCTTTTACTAAAGATTTCAAACGTCTTTTTCTTGTAAACTGCTTAGCCGATATTGGCCAAACTTAACTGTAATGGTCTGTGGTTGAAGCCCTGTTCATTTTTGTTAAAATGGAGGTCATCACCAAATCCAAGATGGCCGCCGTTGAGAAGTAGGTCAAATTCTTAAAAAATCTTCTTCTCACGAACCGCCAGGCTGATTTCGACGATACTGGGTATGAATGATCGATAGTTAGCGCTGTTTCAGATTTGTTCATATGGTGGCCCCTGGGTCAAAAATGGGCGTCGCCCGAGGGGTCAAATAGGGGTAAATTTTATTTTTAACCGAATATAGTCATATAATATATCAAATCGAAGGTATTGACGAGACGATCACTCTGGAGAATTTTTTGTCTAAATCAGATGATTACGTCATCCAAGATGGCCACCGATAGTTCAAAAAGGTCATTCTTTTACTAAAGATTTCAAACGTATTCTTCTTGTGAACTGCTGGGCCGATATTGGCCAAACTTAACTGTAATGGTCTGTGGGTGAAGCCTGTCCATTTTTGTTAAAATGGAGGTCATCACCAAATCCAAGATGTCCGCCGTTGAAAAGTAGGTCAAATTGTCAAAAAAATCTTCTGCTCACAAACCTGCAGGCTGATTTCGACGAAACTTGGTGTGAATGATTGATATTTAACGCAGTTTCAGATTTGTTCATATGGTGGCACCTGGGTCAAAAATGGGCGTGGCGAGGGGTCAACTAGGGTCAAATTATATTTTTGACCGAATATGGTCATATAATATATCCAATCCAAGGTATCGATGAGACGATCACTCTGGAGCATGTTTTGCCAAAATCAGATGATTACGTCATCCAAGTAAAGATGGGCCGACAGTTCAAAAGGTTGTTCTTTTACTAAAGATTTCAAAGGACTTCTTCTTGTGAACTGCTTGGCCGATATTGACCAAACTTAACTGAAATGGTTTGTTGGTGAAGCCTGTTCATTTTTGTCAAAATGGAGGTCATCACCAAATTCAAGATGTCAGCCGTTGAAAAGTAGGTCAAATTGTCAAAAAATCTTCTTCTCACAAACCGCCAGGCCGATTTCGACGAAACTTGGTGTGAATGATCGATATTTAACGCTGTTTCAGATTTGTTCATATGGTGGCACCTGGGTGAAAAATGGGCGTGGCCCGAGGGGTCAACTAGGGGTCAAATTATATTTTTGACCGAATATGGTCATATAATATATCCAATCCAAGGTATCGACGAGACGATCACTCTGGAGCATGTTTTGCCAAAATCAGATGATTACGTCATCCAAGATGGCCGCCGACAGGTCAAAAGGTTGTTCTTTTACTAAAGATTTCAAAGGACATCTTCTTGTGAACTGCTTGGCTGATATTGACCAAACTTAACTGAAATGGTTTGTTGGTGAAGCCTGTTCATTTTTGTCAAAATGGAGGTCATCACCAAATTCAAGATGTCCTCCGTTGAAAAGTAGGTCAAATTGTCAAAAAAAATTCTTCTCACAAACCGCCAGGCCGATTTCGACGAAACTTTGTATGAATGATCGATAGTTAACGCTGATTCAGATTTGTTCATATGGTGGCACATTCGCAATATATGTTAGATCAGAAGGTACCAACAAATTCTGTGGAACATTTGAAGTTGTAAGTGAAGAGTCTTTGTGAAATCAAGATAACCACTATGGAGGCTTTTAGGTGAGCGATACAGGCCCATTTGGGCCTCTTGTTTGTTAAAATGGAGGTCGTCACCAAATCCAAGATGTCTGCCGTTGAAAAGTAGGTCAAATTGTCAAAAAATTCTTCTTCTCACTAACTTCCAGGCTGATTTCGACGAAACTTGGTGTGAATGATTAATATTTAACGCTGTTTCAGATTTGTTCATATGGTGGCACCTGGGTCAAAAATGGGCGTGGCCCGAGGGGTCAACTAGGGGTCAAATTATATTTTTGACCGAATATGGTCATATAATATATCCAATCCAAGGTATCGACGAGACGATCACTCTGGAGCATGTTTTGCCAAAATCAGATGATTACGTCATCCAAGATGGCCACCGACAGGTCAAAAGGTTGTTCTTTTACTAAAGATTTTAAAGGACTTCTTGTGAACTGCTTGGCCGATATTGACCAAACTTAACTGAAATGGTTTGTTGGTGAAGCCTGTTCATTTTTGTCAAAATGGAGGTCATCACCAAATCCAAGATGTCCGCCGTTGAAAAGTAGGTCAAATTGTCAAAAAATCTTCTCACAAACCGCCAGGCCGATTTCGACGAAACTTTGTATGAATGATCGATAGTTAATGCTGATTCAGATTTGTTCATATGGTGGCCTCTGGGTCAAAAATGGTCATGGCCCGAGGGGTCAAATTTTATTTTTGACCGAATATGGTCATTTTATATATCAAATTGAAGGTATAGCAGTATAAATCACATGCACATTCGCAATATATGTTAGATCAGAAGGTACTAACAAATTCTGTGGAACATTTGAAGTTGTAAGTGAAGAGTCTTTGAAATCAAGATGACCACTATGGAGGCTTTTAGGTGAGCGATACAGGCCCATTTGGGCCTCTTGTTTTATTATTAAGAATTAAGGTAAAAATGAAAAACTGCAGACGACAATTTGTGTAGTGAGAGTTAATATTCTCTAAGTGCCGTATCAACCCTAAATATTCGGACACGACAAAGAGTGGGTGGTGGTCGGATGAAATCGACGGCGTAAATTAATGGTAGGGGTTCCTCCTTATAGGAATCACGGTTTGCCTGGTTTGACCCTCAGGTATGTTTTTATCTTTGGCTCTTCTGTTACCTGGGAGTTGAATTGGGTTATTGCCCATTATAAAAGTTGTAAGATTATTACTGATCCTACTGCAAGTGATTCTGGTGTGGCGAGGACCTGGCATCAGATCAGGATTATTCTGATTTCAGGGCTGAATATATAGTTTTTTTTATTGTAAATATTCAGTTTTTATTTTGGGATGCAAATAGTTTTGACTATTCCATAGGCACGTGGAACTATTGTCCGGGCATGTGAAACTATTTCCCAGGCACGTTAAAATCCAATAATTCCAGCACAAAAATATTTACACAATTCGCTAACATTTGATTGGCCTGTAGCAAGCCTCTGTCCAAAATTTATATCCCAGTAAACTCCCATGCCGAACTACTTTCTACAGGTGCGCGCGCTGTCAGTGCTGTCGGTGTAAACAAATGGCTGCCGTCTGTCAAAATAAACACATTTTCTTGATGAATTTATTTCAGATGCTGGAATTATAAGTAATGAATGGCCTTTTTGTGGAATTTATCGGGGATATAAACTTGGAAAAGTCGCAGGAATACTGGACGAGGCCTTCCGGCCTTCGTCCAGTATTCCCGCGACTTTTCCAAGTTTATACCCCGATAAATTCCACAAAAAGGTCATTCATTCCTATAGTGAATTAGTAAATGGTTTCACATGCCCGGACAATAGTTCCGCGTGCCTGTGGAATAGTCAAAACTATTTGCACCCTTAAAAATTGAACTGCTCAGGTCATGTGATTTGTATCTCGACGAGTGCATCACATGATCGCTGGTTCCCAACATCCACAAATAGCTTACGGCGGGAACGGTAGGAACCGAGTACCAGTGTCGTTTCCGTTTCTGTCAACAGAACGGTTCTCGCTAACTGCGGAATGGGAAATGTGTGTGTGTGTGACATACAGTGAAACCTCTCTAAACCGTACACCCTGGGAGATCCATACAGTGAAACCTCTCTAAACCGGACACCCTGGGAGATCCATACAGTGAAACCTCTCTAAACCGGACACCCG
This sequence comes from Conchocele bisecta, assembly GCA_029237695.1. NCBI lineage: Eukaryota > Metazoa > Mollusca > Bivalvia > Lucinida > Thyasiridae > Conchocele > Conchocele bisecta. Next base: position 39,566,626 of record CM055266.1, on the reverse strand, counting down.
GGAAGGAACCAATACGTGAAACCTCTCTAAACCGAAACCTCTCTAAACCGGACACCATGGGAGATCCATACAGTGAAACCTCTCTAAACTGGACACCCTGGGAGATCCCCAGGGTGTCCGGCTTAGAGAGATTTCACTGTAAATCAAGCATTTGATCATTCTGAGCCATAGTTCTGTGCTATGCGATCACGAACAGACATTATCACCTTGGAGAAATGATGAAGAAACTCGTCAAAAATAAGATCACATGTATTTTCTTGGTGTCCGGTTTAGAGAGGTTCCACTGTTTAGACACGTAGCTGTATGTGACATGATTTTTGCCTAATATTACGTAATAAAATTCAACACAAGTTGTATCGGTCGGTCGATGCGCCCGTCCCCAAATTCACGTTCAAATTACCGTCATAACATATTGCCTCTCGGTGCTGTGGACGACCCGATGCACTCCACTGTTCTCCAAATGACCATGAAATAACTGTATACTGATGCATCTAACATGCATATCCTCCTGTGCCTCAGTTGCAAGCTGATCAAAAGATACTCTGATTAAAATGACTATGTCGGCCCGATTTTGCCATGACAAAATCATATGCGGGTTTATAATTCCAGCACAAAAATATTTACACAATTCCCTAACATTTGATTGGTCCGTAGCAAGTCTCTGTCCAAAATTTATATCCAAATAAACTCCCATGCCGAACTACTTTCCGTAACCGTCAGGCGCAGTTAAAATAATTCTTAAGAAAACGGAAAGTAAACGCATATTCTTGATGAATTTATTTCAAATGCTGGAATTATAAGGAATGAATGGCCTTCCGGCCTTCGTCCAGTATTCCCGCGACTTTTCCAAGTTTATACCCCGATAAATTCCACAAAAAGGCCATTCATTCCTATAATAATTCAAGGGTAATGCTGTAAATACAAGTTCATGTAGCATACATGCTTTGGAATATAGGATTTATGTAAAGAAACATGAATGCAGCACATTTCATTTAACAGATTTACAAATATGAAGGAGCTTTCCATATTTGTGACCCTGGCTCTGTAGCCTATTTCACCAACATTGCAAAGTTTACTTTTCTAGCAAAGTATACTTTGAGGGAGTAATCATTTATTGTTCCTGAAATGCATTATTTCATATAGAACTAACAACTGCATGTATTTGATGATTGAAAGTATGCAGAATTATTATACTGAATTTATTACATTATCACAGCCAAATTGGCTGTGATAATGTAATAAATTCAGTATAATAAAAATTAATAAATTTATCCTACAATTTAAAAATTTTCACTCGAAGTATACTTCGTAATCTTGGTGAAATAGTTAACTGGAGAAACGGGGCTTGTGGCAGTTTGGGCAGTCTGATTTTTTGCAATGGGCATTTTGGTCGGAGTCCGAGTCTACCACCTGTGGAGCTTTCAGGATATTTAGCAGCAACATCATTGTTATAGCTGTGCCTAATGAAATGGGGATCATGGCCTTTGCCATAGATCCTGATCCTGATATGTTAGCACATTATCTTCTAGATAGTACTGTACGAGACCAAGTGGGTGGGGTAATGGACTTTTTGTAATGGGTATTTTTTGTGTGTCACATGTATACCTTTATGTAGAAATAAACAAAATAATGAGATTTTTTCAACAAAAATTATTGTATCCTTAGACTGAAATTGCTCAATTGCTCTATGTTGTTCTTCCATGTGGGTACAAGAAATCTGTGGAATGTCGATCAATATTTATGTGTAATGCTTGTTATTATTAAACTACACAGATATACACTTTGGGTCACAAGTAGAAGACTCGGACCTGTGACATACAAAAAATGGCCATGAACAAAATCACATTACCCCACCCACAGTACTCGACCAGGTGGGTGGGGTAATGGGATTTTTGTAATGGACATTTTTTGTGTGTCACAGGTCCGAGTCTTTCCACCTGTGCTCTGGGTATATACTCCATTCCCATGTTGAAAATCCGGATGTGCTCAGTCTCTGCCAATCAAACCGACTGATTTTAAGTATGCATTCGGAGAACATACTTCTGTAAGCACAGGCCATGGGACGTGTTTCACTAAACTTTGTACGACTAAAATGTGCAAATTTATGAGTCTGGAAATTTAAATTGATGGGATTCAAATTGATGGATTTAAATTTATTGAGCATAGGCTGCATATGCAGCCTATGCTCAATAAATGTAAATCCAATAATTGTTTGCAAGAAATCATTTATTGAGCATAGGCTGCCTATGCTCCATAAATGTAAGTCCACTAATTGTTTACAAGAAAACATTGTTAATGTGACATTTACAGACTATCATAATTGTGCACTTACAAACATTTTAGTTTAGTGAAACGGCCCCCAGGTCTTGATCTATTGTAATGGCCAAAGTAAATGTAATTGCAACATTGCATAAAATTGTTAATTCGTAGTGCAGTAGCTCTCTTCATTTCTCTTCTAATAGCACTTTAGTGGCCCAGACTTATTTTCATTTTTATACATGTATACATTGTGGTGATGGCAGATCTATCAACTATATATCTGTAGTATAGCCTTATCTGTATATTGGTTTTCATTTGAAGAATTTATCTTGTTATTCTTAGATTAGTCCCGAGAAAAAAACAACAACTTATAAATGATCTATTCTGAAAATAATTTTGTGACATTTGGATTGATCCTTAAATTATCGGTAACATACCACAGTCCATTCCAGTTCTTTAGGGTTGAAAAAATCCATCCTCAGGATTAACACAACAGTGAATCCATCCTTACCGGATCTCGCACTTCGTGCAAAAAGTGAAAGTTAAAGGGTTTAACGTCCCATCAACAGCTAAGGTCATATAGAGACGGGACCACAGTTAACTCTCATCCGACAGACCAGTGGGATGGAAATACTGTGAAAGTATTTTAGATGCCCAATTTTGAGGTTTGAACCCACAACCTACGGATTGGAAGTCAGGTGTTCTAACCCCTCGGCCACAATCCATCCCTCACACTTCGTGCAAGTGATCTGGTAAGGAAAGTAAATGGATGTTACATCTCATCCAAAGAAACAGAGGTATGAAAATACTATGAATATTTTGTTTACGTCGTGAGCGTGGATTGAACTCTCAACCTCTGTAGCCGATTTCATCAAAATTGCAAAGTATCTAGCAAAGTATACTTTATTTTTCCCGAAATGCATTATTTCATATAGAACTAACGACTGCATATATTTGATGATTAAAAGTATGCAGAATTATTATACTGAATTTATTACATTATCACAGCCAAAATGGCTGTGATAATGTAATAAATTCAATATAATAAAAATTAATAAATTTATCCAAAAATTGGAAATTTCTCACTCAAAGTATACTTTTCTAGATAAGTATACTTTGCAATGTTGGTGAAATAGGCTACTGGTATTGGAAGTCCAGTGTCCTAACCTCTAGGCCACACTCCATTCCAGGGGCCCGTTTCACTAAACTTTGTACGACTACAATGTTTCACATTAACATTGTTTTCTTGTAAACAATTATTGGATTTACATTTATTGAGCATAGCCTATGTTCAATAAATGTAAATCCATCAATTGAAATTTCCAGACGATCCTAAATTTGCACTTACGAACATTTTAGTCGAACAAAGTTTAGTGAAACGGCCCCCTGGTGTGGTAAGGGCTGTTTTCAGTGTGGGAAGATCGATGTAATGTCATGGATGAATTTACACTGTTTCCCCATGCAAGGCCGTCCCTAAATATAATTTATTCTGAAAAACACTGTCATGGTATTTTTCTGTCACCTCGTGTTGAACGGACAGTCAATCAACTGAATATTCATTGTTTGCCAGAGTTATAAGATAATTACCTTGTGCCCTTGCTCCTAACCTTCATCCATATAAGTGTGGTTTAGTACTAACTAATTTCTGTGAACATTCGAGACAAACGGGCCCCGGACAGAGAAATGAGACCTTTCAATATGTGTGACCAGCATAGTCTCCCATACCAGTCTGATCAGGGCCTAGTTAACCCATTACATGCAGAATACACCTTTACGGGTACAATTTTTTAAAAATATTTTATTTTTTTTATTTTTCAATGAAAGTATTACATGTATGTTGTGACCACTCATTTGAACCGTTTCGATGAGATGCTTCAAATCGTGGTCCCGAAATATATTTCTGAGCTCGTATAAAGAAAATATTTAGGATTATCCACAAACAAAATGGTGTATCCTCAGCATGAAATGGGTTAAACAATTCGATTTTTATTTTTGTTATTTCTCAATTAATGTATATTTTTTTACCACTCATTTGAACCGTCTTGACGAGACGGTTCATATGGTGGTTAGACATATATTTCTGAGCTTGTATAAAGAAAATATTTAGGATTTTCTACAAACAAAACGGCGTATCCTCAGCATGAAATAGGTTAAATAAACAATTGGAACCTAATCCTACCTTGTGACAGCATGGCTGGCCCAAATTGTTAGTTGTCCCATTTAATACCTATATGTTCACGATTTAACACGATTTAACACGGTCTTGCGTTTATTTTCACAGGTTATGAGACGTCACTACTAAATTATTGCATTGTATATTTGGACTGAATCGTTCATTGCCTTCAGTGTGTGCTTGGCAATATGTGCTAGCCTTCGTGTTTTACTGTGATTATGTATTAAACCTGTTATACCATGATTCAGCAGTCTTTGCGTGTAATTTGAGTTGCCAGTACTTGCGTGAGTGACACCAAGAGGAAAAGCAACACATCCAGCAGTCATATTCACAGATGGAATATGTTTGTTTGTTTATTGGTGTTTAATGGCCTATCAACAGCTACGGTCATGTAAGGCCAGGCAAACGGGTTCGATCCCATTTTAACTTACTGCATCGGGGGGGGAAAATCCCAAAATCAGAACGGAACATTTACATCGACAAAAAATCTATTCAGCCCTGAAACTAGACTAGATGGCCGCGGCCTGCATGTCGCGCCTTGTAGCGAGGCATGGACACTAAAAAAAAAGATATAGTATAACGAAAAACTTTAACCAAACAAGAGGGCCATGATGGCCCTAATTCATGAACACCAGAGGAGAATGTGACATTGAGTTCATGTGTTTTAAAAAAATTGTGCTATTTTTAGATGGCGGTCATCTTGGATTAAGAGACGACTCATTTTACAAAATCTGAAAATGCTTCACCCAAGGATCTTAACTTCCTATGAAGTTTGGCCAGCATCGGCCATGTGGTTCCTGAGAAAAAGACGTTCAAAATCTTGAATAAATGGACCTTTTGGTGGCCATCATGGATGACATAATCATCCGATTCCGACAAATATTGCACCAGAGCAATCGCTTCATCGATACCTTCAATTTGATATATGGCATGAGCATATTCGGTCAAAAATAAAATTTGACCCCACGGGCCATGCCCATTTTTAACCCTGGGGTCACCATTTTAACAACTTTGAAAGAGCAATGTACATCAATCATTCCTACCAAGTTTCGTCGAAATCCGGCTAGCGGTTCATGAGAAGAAGATTTTTTAAGAATTTATGCTATTTTTAGATGGCGGCCATCTTGCATTAGTGATGACCTCCATTTTAACAAATCTGAAAAGGCTTCACCCATGGACCATAACTTTTAAGTTTGGCTACCATGGGCCAAGCAGTTCATGTGAAGAAGAATTTTGAAATCTCTAATAAAAGAAAAGAACGACCTTTTGACCTTTCGGTGGCCATCTTGGATGACATAACAATCCGATTTCGACAAAAAAATGCACCAGAGTGATCGCCTCATTGATACCTTTAATTTGATATATGACATGACCATATTCAGTCAAAAATAAAATTTGACCCCAATTTGACCCCAATTTGACCCCATGGGCCACGCCCATTTTTGACCCCGGGGTCACCATTTTAACAACTTTGAAAGAGCAATGTACATCGATCATTCCTACCAAGTTTTGTCGAAATCCGGTTGGCGGTTCTTGAGAAGAAGATTTTTTAAGAATTTGTGCTATTTTTAGACGGCAGCCATCTTGGATTACGTAATGACGTCATTTTAACAATTTTGTAATCCCCCTACCTAAGGACCATGACCATGAAGTTTGGTGACAATAGACCCAATGGTTACCGAGGAGAAGACGTTTGAAAATATTCACGGACGACGACGGACGACGACGGACGACGGACACATTGCGGTAACTAGGTGAGCTAAAAACTTAACCAAAAACTTTAACCGGACACACGTACGTACGTACGTACGTACGTACGTACGTACGTACGTACGTACGTACGTATGCCAAAGTGCCGACTATCGCGCTTTCAGCAAAAAGGCGCAAAAAAAACTTTAACCAAAAACTTCAAAGTAATTTGACCTTGACATTGGGCACAGGGGCCGCACGGGAGGGGGGTAGAATGAAAATATAGATGATGATAAACACCCATGTGAAGTTTCAAGGTAATGGGCAAAGCAGTTGCAGAAATATAGTATAACGAAAAACTTTAACCAAAAAACTTAACCAAAAACTTTAACCAAAAAACTTAACCAAAAACTTCAAAGTAATTTGACCTTGACATTGGGCACAGGGGCCACACGGGAGGTGGGTAGAATGAAAATATAGATGATGATAAACACTCATGTGAAGTTTCAAGGTAATGGGCAAAGCAGTTGCAGAAATATAGTATAACGAAAAACTTTAACCAAAAAACTTAACCAAAAAGTTTAACCAAAAAACTTCAAAGTAATTTGACCTTGACATTGGTTGGGCACAGGGGCCGCACGGGAGGGGGGTAGAATGAAAATATAGATGACGATAAACACCCATGTGAAGTTTCAAAGTAATGGGCAAAGTAGTTGCAGAGATATAGTATAACGAAAAACTTTAACCAAAAAACTTAACCAAAAAACTTAACCAAAAACTTTAACCAAAAAAAATTAACCAAAAACTTTAACCAAAGAACTTAACCAAAAACTTTAACCAAAAAACTTAACCAAAAACTTTAACCGGACACACGTACGTGCGTACGTACGCCAAAGTGCCGACTATATCGCGCTTTCCGCAAGCGGGCGCGACAAAAAACCTGACCTGGTGCCAGGTCCATACCACACAAAGTCACTTGGCCCCTTCCCCTAAAATAGGATTACAAATAATCGTAATACTCACATAAGGGGTATATCTCCAGTTGGAATTTCGGTAAGGATGAACCCCGATCGTTAAATTACCCATCGCATTCTCCCATCTGCCACCCACCTGTGGGGCCTTGACCGTGACTCTGGGGCCCCGACAATAGTCCTATATTCATCTACATATCATACATAGTAAAGGTATGTATAAAGTTTGATGACTGTAGCTGATAAGGTGCTGAAGTAATGACCGTAACACCAAAACTTAACATTGAATGATGACGCCGCTGCCGCCGCTGCCGCCGCCGACTCCGGAAAAGCAAAACCTATGTCTCGCTTTCCGCTTTCGCGGGCGAGAAAAAACTGTAGAAGGAAATCGGCGGACAAGGAAAATTGTCTACCGACAGACGGACGGACAGGGTAAACACTATATGCCACCGACAACTATTGTTGCGGTGGCATAATGACCTTCAATGGACCTACATAAAAAAACATCCAGTAGCCGATTTCATCAACATTGCAAAGTATACTTTACTAGCAAAGTATACTTTGAGGGAGAAATCATTTATTTTTCCTGAAATGCATTATTTCATATAGAACTAACAAATGCATATATTTCATGATTAAGAGTATGCAGAATTATTGTACTGAATTCATTACATTATCACAGCCAAATTGGCTGTGATAATGTAAAAAATTCAGTATAATAAAAATTAATAAATAGTAGTAGTAAGGGAGTCAAAATGATACCACCTACCGTGGTATCGTTTATAGCCCTCTATAATACCCCCACCACCCCCGAAAATCAAAAAATTGGTTAACGAGGAAAATTGGGTCTCCCGACAGCAAATTTATGAATTTTTGGAGAAAAGAGGGAGTCCCAATTATATTGGTAATTGACTTTTGAAAGTATATATTGGTGTCATAAATACATCATGTTTTTTTCACGTCCAATTGAACAGAAAAAAAACAAGTACCAATATATTAGAGAAAATGGATAATACAATACAATTTGAATTTAACAAATTTTTAATGACTGTGTTGAAGAAGTTTACGAAGCTTACGGGAGTTATAATCCTGTATATAAATTCTATAAAATGAGAACACTAGGTGATATCGAATACATGAAATACCAGCGTAATTTATTACGCTCCGATAAAAACGTTACATTTCCAATATTATACCGGCAATTATGTCAACTATACAAGAGGCAAATACAAACATTAAGACGGATAATGAGTATCGGATATGAAACTAAGGTGTATTATACAAAAATTTTAAAACCCAACGATTCGTTTACGAATGTACATTTCTACGATATCGCTTATAAAGATATTGAAAAATTATTATTGAAAAAAAAAAAACTACTAATTAATTTATAGCCGAGTGTATCAATTTACACAGGCGATTACAGTGTAATCCTCGACTGAATTTGTTATGCGATTACGGCGTAATTCTCAGTGAAAAACACATGTTGTATAGGTATGTAAATTTGTTTACTGCACCAATATAAGAAAATTAATTTTTTTTTTTTAAAATCACAATGGTGCTGTAACATTTCTTCCGACTTTATCTCCCAAGTTTTTCCCTAAATTTATCCCAATCAGTACACTCAATCTTGGGCATGGTGGCGCGTGCCTTGATTCTTATATCATTTTTTAATTGTTCATATCTCCCCATTTCTTCCACCACGGATTCAAACTCTAAATTTGATATTTTCTTATCGGCCAATGCTTTGGACACCATAACGTCGATGCTATTTTTCTTAGACCTGGCGAGAACGGATATTCTATCATGTTTTCTACATTTTTTCTCGAGTTTTCCACCCGACGCCCTAATTACCATACACAACAACCCAGAAACGGCCGACACCGCACATAAAATCCCCGCTACGGGAACCGTTATAATGGTGGATATAGTTGCAGCTGTTCCCGCCCCACACAATACAGAAACACTCGCCAGAGCCGTGCTAGATACTTCAGCCATGTTCACCGCGCGCCTATATTTTTTAGCGTTTCTTTTTCTATTTGTATATTCTCTAACTAAAATATCCTGCATAGCGACGATATTATTCAACCTAAAATCTGAACTTCTTTCGTTAATTGTACACAGTGTTGATGGAGTGGTATTGACAATTGGAAGCATTGATTCGTTCATATTTAAATTTTACAAATTTCAATATATTAGTATTTACAAAATAAGTTCAATTAACAACGAGACAACAGTGGAAGAACTCTCCGAGTCACCGATTTTCGTAACAAAGTTAATAACACTACTTTGGGAAAGTCTAATTCGATCATTACGGCGAACGAAACAATCGTCGAACTATCTCCAGAGATTTTAGTGACTCCAACCCCCCGCTCTTCCCCATCTACTACAATATTTATAGCGACCGAGCCCACAGGTTTACCACTAGCATTAACCGAGCAGACCGCCATTTGGATAACTTCACCCGCGGCTGTCATAGTGTATCCCCCATATTTATTACTCGCTTTGGCACCGAACGAATATTCATAGTGCCCCTCAATCAATGGGCCCCCCCGCTTCTCAGCCCAAAACTGTTATGACACGTTTTGGCGTTTTCATTGTTTTCACTATTCCGGCAAGCGCCCTGTTTGCGTTATATGCCTCAGTACGAATATTATAAGAGGCCTCCTCAAGAGCTTTGGTCGCGGCTATACGATCATGTTTCAGTTTATCGGAAACTTCGGTTATTTTTCCATCTAGTTCGGTAAGTGCCGCTTCTCTGCTGAGAGAGTCCTCTAAGCGCAACGCATCATAAGCCTCCGTAATGGTCGCCTGGTGGCCTTCTAGGGCTTTCTCAACACCCGACCGGGCCTCTTTTTGAAATTCGGTTATTTTTCCGTCTAGTTCAGCAACCGCCGCCTCTCTGATGAGAGAGTCCTCTCTGATGAGAGAGTCCTCTGAGCGCAACACCTCATAAGCCTCCGTAAGGTCTGCCTGATGGTCCGTAAGGTCTGCGGCTGATGGTCTTCTATCGGACTTTATCCCCAATCCCCGAAACCCGGCCACCTCTTTTTCGAAATTCGGATATATTTTTTCGTATATCGTCCATAAGTGCCCCCCGAAAGCTCTTCTCTGTTGAGAGAGTCCTCTGAGACGTAACGCCCCATAAGCCTCCGCAATGGCCTCCTTGTTGTCTTCTCGGACCCCATCAACCCCCGACCTGGTCTCTTTCAGAAATTCGGCTATTTTACCGTCTAGTTCGGTAAGTGTCGCTTCTTTGCTGAGAGAGCCCTCTAATCGCAACGCATCATAAGCCTCCGCAATGGCCTCCGCAAGGTTCGACTGGTGGTCTTCTCGGACTTTATCAATACCCGACCGGGTCTCTTTTCGAAATTTGGTTATTTTTTTATCTAGTTCAGTAAGTGCCGCTTCTCTGATGAGAGAGTCCTCTGAGCGCAACACCTCATAAGCCTTCATAAGGTCCGCCTGGTGGTCTTCCCGTGCTTTCTCAATACCCGACGTGGCCTCTTTTTGAAATTTGGTTATTTTTTTACCTCGTTCGGTAAATGCCGCATCTCTAATGAGAGAGTCCTCTAAGCACAACGTAAGGGCCGCCTGGCGGTCGGCCCGGACTTTATCAATATCCGACCTGCTCTCTTTTCGAAATTTGGTTATTTTTTTACCTAGTTCGTTTAGTTCCGTTTCTCTGATGAGAGAGTCCTCTGAGCGCAACACCTTATAAGCCGCCTGATCTTTCTCAATATTCGTTCGGGTCTCCTTTCGAAAATCGATTATTTTCCCGTCTAATTCAGTAAGTGTCGCTTCTCTGGTGAGAGAGTCCTCTAAGCGCAACACACCATAAGCCTCCGTAAGGTCTGCCTGGTGGTCTTCTCGGACGTTCTCAATACCCAACCGAGCCTCCTTTCGAAATTCGGTTATTTTTTTACCTAGTTCGTTTAGTTCCGTATGCGTTTCTTCACGACTTTGTGTATTCACAACCAGGGCATATTCTCTAAGTTGTGATAGTAGACTCTTGTGAATCTCGTCCGTGGCCCTCGATATAGTTCTATTGATCAAGGCCTTTGTTTTTTGGGTAGTTAAAAAGTCGCCCTCTGTCGGGATGAATCCCCCTTCTGCCGGTTCCAAATTCTTTGAATTTGTCACCCAATCGGAAGAACTACCTGGTCCGTTTATACTCATTTTCAATAATGTTGATAATATATATTACGAACATGCGTTTAATTCTAAATAATTTTCTTAAAATTATTTGAAATTCTAGGACGACCGAAATCGGGTAATCGTTCTTCAACTCTCGCCCTTGATCATCGAGAATAGAGACCGTAAATTCGTGGATGTGTCCCGATTCCAAAACTTTCATCTCGGGGTGTGGGAAGTCTAAGGTCACAGTCTCACCATAGAAACGGTCGCTGGCTGGCACACGGTTTTCAGTAATGTGGTGGGAGTGCCGTCTACCGTGTTGTACGATGTGTTCACCCGATCCAGGTGCACCCCGAGAGTTTTCGTGACGGCGACGTGCTCGCCAGGATCAAACACTCCGTCATCGTTGTAAGGGTATGTTATATTAAATCCTAACAGTGAGCCCAACCCCGGTGAGATCCTTAAACGCCTATCAACGGTCAATGTCGTGAGCCCCGTGGCTTTCGAGATTGCGAAGATGACTACACCAGGAATCTTCTCCGCGACAAAAGCTTGGAGATCTCCGAAACTCCAAAGACCCTGAGGTACTATAGCATCTGGTGGACTTATGACTCTATTTACGTCTATTCTATGTGGCAGTTCGTGGGGGTGTTCTGATGCGAAAAACTCGACGTCCTCGACTTCTGATGTGAAAAACTCAAGCGTTTCAACGTTTTTCCACCCGACCGTGAACGTGATTGATCTAAGGCCTACCCGGCGTTGTCCGCAGCAGTTGTCTATTAATTTTTGAAGTTCACAACTCCCTTTTTGAACATTAGTGATAGTAGCAAACATAATAATATCTTTCAATGGATACAAAAGCATTTAGCTTTAACTCTAATGCAAACAAAGTATAAAGTTGGTGGTGTATACGCTCAAAAGAACACCATTGGTTGGCTTGTGCACCCTAAAATAAGAGTCAGTTTTGGGCATGGGTTTCGACACAAATTTCACTAACATATTTGAGAAATATAGGGTGACCAAGATTAGTACGGTGGATGGGGTAAACAGATGGCGGGCAACTCCGATGCAGTTCTGGCAGAACCAACTAAATTTTGCCGTGTGGTGTGCCACAACTGGGTGTGGTGTATCTTTCGGAGACCACATAAAACCAAGTAACAGCATGATGAGCAGTAGCTTATACAACTTTCATGTTTATTATACTATTAGAAGGATTTTGAAAGAATTATGTGTTCCACTACCTCAAGACGACGGGTGGAATCCCATTTCCAACACATACAACCGTAAGGAGTTCGAACGGATATGTGACGAATTTGGTGTGGACCCAAACCGTGATTGGAAACAAAAAGTTTACACCAAGAACGATTCAATGGGCGACCCCTTTTTTGAAGAAGCTGGAAATGATGTAAAAGTTGTTGATGGCACATTCGATAGCAACACTATGAGGTACACGTCAAGTTTCCTAATACATAAAAGACCAAGTTTTTTTCTTGATATGTTCTCAGATAAAACCTACTACCAAACATATCCGGCTTCACTACACCAACCATCTAAAGTTGGAATAGCATGGAGTACATTTATATTAGATAAAAGCACTGGATTTACTCATGCCGGGTTACTCGCCTCAACGACTCCATTCGTACATATGTGTGGGCTATACTAGGTGCACAAAAACAAACTCGCAGTTCTATAATAGGATTCGGAACGGCGTTTGACGCGCAAAAACAGTTCTTGGTACTTGTTGAGGACGCCATCTCAGCCAAGGTGGACCTGGAGAAGGCGATCCAGAATTATCAAGACGTTTTGCAGACTGCCAGCACCCCAGTGGACTATGTATTTGGAATAGGTTTTTATATGGCGCCGAGCAATATGATACTACGAGACGACCCGGTTGATGGTTACAATAATCAGATCGTAATCGCCACCACCAATCAAAAAATCGGTCACAACGGTAACGTGAACACGGATATCATCAAGCGCACCCCCAACACGATCGGGTTCAACAGTGTTGAGGGAACCGATTTCATAATACCCCCAAACACAAAATGGATACACATCCCCCCAATTCATAAATTGGATACACAATCGAACCCAGTACCCACAATTCGTAAATTGGATGCACCATCGAGTTCCATCAACAGACCAATCGCGATTGGAGAAACACCAATCAATCACAGATTGGTGGGTGAAATTGGAAGCACAACACACGAGGAGGAGAAATTAGCGCTCGTCGTCGCCCTCGTGGCGATCGGATTATTTGCGCTTTGGTTTTAGGAACTCTCTGGCGAAGAATTAGTAGGAGACCGGCGATTGCCACAATTAAAGCCCAAGTATTTTTGGCTAGCCATCCGGCCGTTTTTGATAATATAGATAGCAAGTAAGAAACGATACTTCCGATCAGTCCAGGTAGTGCCGTAGCTGCCTTTTCGGCTAATTTAGCCAGGAGACTGGCGAGGGCTGTTATTTGTTGTTTTTTTTACCCACTCCTTGGCTCCGCCTGATGGCGCGGGTGGTGGTGGTGTGGGTGCCGGTGCGGGCCGGTGGCGCCGCACCACCAGTGAAAGCTAGAACTATGGTCGATATAGTCATGCCGATAGCAACGAGGATGCTTGCTATCGTGATGCCCTGTTCTCTGAATAGAGCGCGAAGACGCTCACCGATTGTCGTACGCTCACCGAGTATCGTCTCCTCGCGCAGGACCCTCGAGATTGTTTCGCGGATCCGACTTATTTGGGTGCGGAGTGTCTCATGGTTAGTCGAGGCAGCCTCCAACGAGCTACTCTTTCATCCCGCAACGACTGTAGGCGTTCGGTAATCCGCTCGGTAGATTCCCTATCGCACCAGCTTTCCTCCAGTTTTCTTTCTTCTAGCGCGATATGTTTCATCCAGCGACGAGAGTTTAGGCGAGGTTAAGGACCAGTTCGCCCCGGACCATTTGTAGAGCCTTATCGAGGCCCCGGAGTTCGCGAAGAGGTAACGGTGGGTCATCGTTGAGTATTTCGTTTTCGCTGAACGTGGTCTCCATCGTGTTAATAGCGTCGGTGGCTACTCGAGGGACATCGCTGAGCTCGACCGTTTCTATCGTGGAGGCCGTTTTCGCCATCGTTTCGTCGGTAGACTGTAGGGCCTCTACAGCGGGTGGTAGGCATAATTGTTTTACCCCTCTTCCAATCTACGAATCCTAGTTCGCTCCTTATGATTTCGCCACCGCCCCGGTTTCCTGCAACGGTGTTTAGCGATAGGGGTTTTCCGTTCATCGCAATGATTGGGATATTTGGTGCCGCTTTTAGTCGCAATCTACCGTTCAGACCCACTTCGAACTTGGCATAGTCGCGACCGACAGCTGGGACCAGACCATTTTCTGCCAAACTGTTGTAGTAGTCGTCTACAGCTCCCTCGAGTAATTCCCGACTTTGACCAACGCTGCTGGTAGCGCCACCTAATTCCCACGATTGGATTGGAACTGGAGGTTGTATCGTTTCGTCATTATAATCATCTACGTCATAATCACCCTCATCCGCATCGACGTAATCGTCTCTGCCGATTTCATCCGCGTTGATATCGTAATCATCCATATAACTTTCTTAAAATTAATTATGTATTAAAGACAAAACCATAAGGGTTTAATATAGTTTCACTAAATTATGTCTTCGAGTCAATACGGTCGCAAACTCAATCCATACCGCAGACTGCGTGAGCCCCTCGGGGCAAAAGGCGTGAGACAGAGTGTCGTTATTACGAACACCCATCGACGATCGACCAGAACC
>CM055266.1:39509555-39551130 GCA_029237695.1 Conchocele bisecta | reverse complement strand
GCCGGTAACACTATATGCCCCCCTCAGCATTCGGTGGTGGGGGCATAACAAAAAGTGAAGATATGATAACATACATGTGACACATCTGGTAAATGGTAACTCCACCCCGCCCCCCTCCTCCGCGCATTAACTACCGTAAAAACCCTAATTATTCGGACACATGTTATTCGGGGAAAAACATTACTATATGGTTTCTCACAGCAAGGACCGTCTAAATATTTACAGTATTTACTGCCCAAATTTTACGGCTATATAAACAATGCATTTTTTTTCTCGATAATGTTAAATTTTGTCAAAATTTAATAATCAGCCTTCTTTTTATTTCGTGAGTGAGTGAGTGAGTGAATAGGGTTTAACGTCCGCTTTTCTGACATAGAGGTACAAGCCTCAGGGAGTCTACACGCAGACGGGTCAACCGGGTCGAGTCCCGTATCCACCTGTCCAAGGGGGGTAAATCCCAACTTCAGAACTCAATATTTACAATCAAAATATATATTCAGTCCTGAAATTAGAACAACCTGATCTGGTGCCAGGCCCTCGCCACACCAGCATCATTTATCCCATCCCTTAAAAGTAATAGGATTAGCGCTAATCTTACTTTTATATATGGGGCATAGCCCGACTCAACTCTCACATACAAGAAAGCCAAAAATGCACATGAGGGCCAAATCCGGTATAGTGGGTTCCGGAAAGTATGAACCCAATCGTTAAGCCAGTTTAGTCGCCTTTTATGACAAGCAATGGCTACTGCAGCACTATTCTCAGGATCAGTTGATCCCGCCCCGGTGCCTGCACGGGGCGGTTTTTATTTCGTGAAAGTTGTACAATATTGATTTTATTACAAACAAGAGCTGTAGGAGAACAGCATAGCTCGACTACGAGGGTTGTCGATGTACACATAGCTCGACACACAAGGTGGCCGCGGCCTGCATAAAAACCTTAACCAAGGTTGACTAAAAACCTTAACCAAGGGAAATTAAATAAGTAATTCAAGGTTAAATGTAGGTCAATGTGGCCGCGGCCTGCATAAAAAGCTTAACCAAGGTTGACTAAAAACCTTAACGAAGGGAAATTATTAAGTAATTCAAGGTTAAATGTAGGTCAATGTCAGATATAGGTCAGGGGTTATTGATGTACATCACTAGGAGATGAAGTTTTCCAAGTATGGTTGCTGTAGGCCCAGGAATATTCCATATACAAGCTTGACTAAAAACCTTAACCAAGGGGATATAAGAAAGTAATTCAAGGATAAAAGTAGGTCACGGTCAAATATAGGTCAGGGATTATTGATGTACATCACTAGGAGATGAAGTTGTCCAAGTATGGTTCCAGGTTGGTGTAGGGCCAGGAGTATTGCATCTACAAGCTTGACTAAAAACCTTAACCAAGGAGAATTAAGTAAGTAATTCAAGAGGAAATGTAGGTCAAGGTCAAATATAGATCAGGGGTTATTGATGTACATCGCTATGAGAAAAGGTTGTCCAAGTATGGTGTTAGTATGCACAATAGTATTCCATGTACAAGCTTGACTAAAAACCTTAACCAAGGGGAATTAACTAAGTAATTCAAAGTTAAATGTAGGTCAAGGTCAAATATAGGTCAGTGGTTGTTGATGTACATCACTAGGAGATGAAGTTGTCCAAGTATGGTGGGTGTAGGGCCAGTAATATTCCATATACAAGCTAGACTAAAAACCTTAAACAAGGGGAATTAACTAAGTAATTGAAGAGGAAATGTAGGTCAATGTCAAATATAGATCAGGGGTTATTGATTATGGAAGGTCATATCCGCCATAATTATATTTGGCTTGATGCTTGCTGGCTGATGACATTTTAAGTTATATCCGTCTTATTACAATTATATGTGGCTTGATGCTTGCTGGACGAATACATTTTAAGTTCTATCCGTCTTATTACAATTATATGTGGCTTGATGCTTGCTGGCTGATGACATTACACGTTCTATGCGTTTTATTGCATTCACCGTTTGTATTTATGACAATTCTATGTGGCCTGGTGCCTGCCTGCTGATGGAATTACAACTTATATCCATGTTATTCTATTTGTCATTTGTATTTATGACATTTGAAATCATCTTGGTTGTAATATATATTTGTCTTTATTGCATGCGCATTTGGCTTGATGTTTCATTCATTTGTCCTTACAGCTTTCGGCCTTATTCAAAGTGCTAAGTGCTTTGTTCTTACTTTCTATTGCAAATGCTTAGTGCAATAAAACAGACACACGAATAAGGACGTATCAATAATTGTAATGTAAATAAGACGAATGAACAAAGCAATCAGCAGAATGGACATGTAAGAAAGACAAATACAATTACAACAAGCAGATTTCAAATGTAATACATACACATGACGAATAAAATAACATGAATATAAGTTGTAATGTCATCAGCACGCAAGCATCAAGTCATATAGAATTATGGCGGATATTACCTTCCCAAATTACTGTTGCAATTGTTGTTGTCAAGGGACAATAGGACACGGGAAGGAAAATGTTCGTGGAATAAACTGTGCTAAATACTATGGGTTAATTGACGGGAAAATGTCAACTAGCGTAAATGTATTTTACAACTAGTTACACGTTTATTCGGCCGTGTAAATAAAAGATTTTGCTTCCGCAATCTGAGGAAATATTCGTTGCAGAGCCGTATGTAGCGTTCATAAACATATTTTTTATCGCCGTGTGGATACCCATTTTCAAGGTAGATAACTAGCTGATGTCTCAAAATTCGGCATTCATCCTATGTTCACGTAATGTGTTGATACATAAAGCATGTTTAAATGAATGTCGTTGATCGATCATTGACTTATATTAATAATAATGCAATAAGCAGGCCCGTAGCCAAGGGGGTCGGAGTGGTCGGACGACCCCCCCCCGCCCAGCCTCGAGGTCAACTTTTTTAGCCTCGAGGTCCACTTTTTTAGAACCCCCTAGATACATCAGCCCCTTGGGCCTTCGAAACGACCCCCCCCCCCCTTCAAACAGGTCTGGCTACGGGCCTGATAAATATAATCGGTGTTTAGCTGCACCTGCTAAACGATATGTTAATAGGTGTTAATCACTCTTTGTCCAATTCTGCGCGGCCTGATCGGCGCAGGTGCGCATTTAGATAATTTACCAAAAACACGTATATTTGTGGTAGATTATTGCATTCAAATGATTAAAATGATTAACATGATCATAACACATACTAATTCAGTCAATTCAATGACAATGTATGGTATAAATATCCGCTAACGGACGTACAAGCAACTTCGAACAGCCTTTGTAGCCTTTGTAGCCTTTTCCAGCCTTTGGGGTGTTTAGGGTGACCGAAACGCATTTGCAAAACAGCGATGCAATAATCAATAGGTTAGACACCACCAAATAGTTTTACTATATAATTTAACCGAATGCCATCCAATAAGGCCAGTCTCTCCTACTTTCACTATTCGTATGGATGCTGTGGGACCCACTTGTACATGACCTGCAGCCAGTCTGTACTGGTTCTGCATGAACTAAACAATAGTTCACTTACTCCTAAGAAAGAAAAATCCAACCTTGTCATATCCTCCAATATTGTGTACATATTTTGGCCACGGAAACTCCGTTTACATCAAGTTGACCAACAGGGTCAGTGTTTTCTTTTAAATGCTACAAATATGCCTGAAAACGGTGTTTGAAGGCACACCCCAAAATGTTCCTCAAGTGAAACTGGGTAGTATGGATCAAGATTTGCAAGCAAACGGTGTCTGTGACCTCAAAACACCCGCACTATTTTTTTATACCGGACTACTTTTGCATACACCCTGGGCGGTTTCGCACCATTTGGTGTCTTCTAACCTATAAGTGTACCAGTCCCACTACAAATCATTCTACAATATTCACTATTCAAAAAGTAGCTTCTATTCCTGGATACAGTACCAAGTTTGGAGCAAATATCTCAAATGGTTGTCACACAGCAGCTGTGTAACTCCACCATGTGACTGTCCACATTCTGCCTTAATTTGAGCTACTACAGAACTATGGAGAATTTTAATAGATGATGAATTAAAACACATATCTCCATAAAATCACATAACATTACCCTAAATAGTGTTATAGCTAACCATTCTACATATACAGACTCATCACTGAAACTATACCAACATGTATGCCACTCTGGAATGGTCGACAGACAAAAGGGTACTGGCTTGGAACGGTCATCAAGAAATTTGCTTTATAACACAGGAGGAAAGGAAAAACAATGTTTTCTGAGTACTAGTGTCTTGGTACTATACCGATATGCGAAAACAATACACTTACGCCTAATTTTGGCAAATTTTCGGAACAGCGTCGCGATGTCGCGCCACTTTCCATAACTTCTTAATTGTCCATCAGCAAGCCAATATCAATGAAAAAAAATGAAAAACACACTATAATCACTGTTTCGGTGTATATTTCTGTCACATTCCAAGCCCAATCACCTACAGGTAATTTGCATACACTGGTTTATTATATTTCACTAAATAAAGCTGAGAAATCAAAAATTTAGAAGAATTTGAAGCCGATAACTGTCCGTCTGAGATACAAAAAGAACAAATATGTTGCATCGCGGAGTCCGCTCGATTATTCTTGTCGCAGTAACTTTAAATTATGTTCCCAGAGACATAGCTACAAGAAACATAAACTTCCAACTTCAAATTCTACAAACAAACATATCTCACATAGGGCCTAGGCACACCTTATAAGTGTACCAGTCCCACTACAAATCATTCTACAATATTCACTATTCAAAAAGTAGCTTCTATTCCTGGATACAGTACCAAGTTTGGAGCAAATATCTCAAATGGTTGTCACACAGCAGCTGTGTAACTCCACCATGTGACTGTCCACATTCTGCCTTAATTTGAGCTACTACAGAACTATGGAGAATTTTAATAGATGATGAATTAAAAGCACATATCTCCATAAAATCACATAACATTACCCTAAATAGTGTTATAGCTAACCATTCTACATATACAGACTCATCACTGAAACTATACCAACATGTATGCCACTCTGGAAATGGTCGACAGACAAAAGGGTAACTGGC
This sequence comes from Conchocele bisecta, assembly GCA_029237695.1. Taxonomy (NCBI): domain Eukaryota; kingdom Metazoa; phylum Mollusca; class Bivalvia; order Lucinida; family Thyasiridae; genus Conchocele; species Conchocele bisecta. The sequence goes on along the minus strand of CM055266.1, from coordinate 39,546,054 downwards.
TTGGAACGGTCAGTCAAGAAATTTGCTTTATAAACACAGGAGGAAAGGAAAAACAATGTTTTCTGAGTACTAGTGTCTTGGTACTATACCGATATGCGAAAACAATACACTTACGCCTAATTTTGGCAAATTTTGGAACAGCGTCGCGATGTCGCGCCACTTTCCATAACTTCTTAATTGTCCATCAGCAAGCCAATATCAATGAAAAAAAATAAAAACACACTATAATCACTGTTTCGGTGTATATTTCTGTCACATTCCAAGCCCAATCACCTACAGGTAATTTGCATACACTGGTTTATTATATTTCACTAAATAAAGCTGAGAAATCAAAAATTTAGAAGAATTTGAAGCCGATAACTGTCCGTCTGAGATACAAAAAGAACAAATATGTTGCATCGCGGAGTCCGCTCGATTATTCTTGTCGCAGTAACTTTAAATTATGTTCCCAGAGACATAGCTACAAGAAACATAAACTTCCAACTTCAAATTCTACAAACAAACATATCTCACATAGGGCCTAGGCACACCTTATAGGTTAGACACCACCAAATAGTTTTACTATATAATTTAACCGAATGCCATCCAATAAGGCCAGTCTCTCCTACTTTCACTATTCGTATGGATGCTGTGGGACCCACTTGTACATGACCTGCAGCCAGTCTGTACTGGTTCTGCATGAACTAAACAATAGGTTCACTTACTCCTAAGAAAGAAAAATCCAACCTTGTCATATCCTCCAATATTGTGTACATATTTTGGCCACGGAAACTCCGTTTACATCAAGTGACCAACAGGGTCAGTGTTTTCTTTTAAATGCTACAAATATGCTGAAAACTGGTGTTGAAGGCACCCCAAAATGTTCCTCAAGTGAAACTGGGTAGTAATGGATCAAGATTTGCAAGCAAACGGTGTCTGTGACCTCAAAACACCCGCACTATTTTTTTATACCGGACTACTTTTGCATACACCCTGGGCGGTTTCGCACCATTTGGTGTCTTCTAACCTCAATAATGGAACTCCGGATGTCACTTGAAACAGTGCGAATGAATAAAGCATCAATCCAAATGCACATGCAATTTAGACTACAACCAAGAAGATTTCAAATGTCACAAACACGAATGACGAATACAATAACATGAAAGTAAGTTGTAATGGCACCAGTCAGCAAGCATCAAGCCACATAGAATTGTAATAAGACGGATAGAACTTAGAATGTCATCAGCAAGCAAGCATCAAGCCTAATAGAATTATGGCGGATATTACCTTCCATAATTGATGTACATCCCTATGAGAAAAGGTTGTCCACGTATGGTGTCTGTATGCACACTTGTATTCCATGTACAAGCTTGACTAAAAACCTTAACCAAGGTTGACTAAAAACCTTAACCAAGGGTAAGTAACAATGTAATTCAAGGTTAAATGTAGGTCAAGGTCAAATATAGGTCAGGGGTTGTTGATGTACATCACTAGGAGATGAAGTTGTCCAAGTATGGTGGGTGTAGGGCCAGGAGTATTCCATATACAAGCTTGACTAAAAACCTTAACCAAGGGGAATTAACTAAGTAATTCAAGAGGAAATGTAGGTCAATGTCAAATATAGATCAGGGGTTATTGATGTACATCCCTATGAGAAAAGGTTGTCGAAGTATGGTGTCTGTATGCACAATAGTATTCCATGTACAAGCTTGACTAAAAACCTTAACCATGCTCGACTAAAAACCTTAACCAAGGGGAATTAACTAAGTAATTCAAGGTTAAATGTAGGTGAAGGTCAAATATAGGTCAGTGGTTGTTGATGTACATCACTAGGCGATGAAGTTGTCCAAGTATGGTGGGTGTAGGGCCAGGAGTATTCCATATACAAGCTTGACTAAAAACCTTAACCAAGGGGAATTAACTAAGTAATTCAAGAGGAAATGTAGGTCAAGGTCAAATATAGATCAGGGGTTATTGATGTACATCCCTATGAGAAAAGGTTGTCGAAGTATGGTGTCTGTATGCACAATAGTATTCCATGTACAAGCTTGACTAAAAACCTTAACCATGCTTGACTAAAAACCTTAACCAAGGGGAATTAACTAAGTAATTCAAGGTTAAATGTAGGTGAAGGTCAAATATAGGTCAGTGGTTGTTGATGTACATCACTAGGAGATGAAGTTGTCTAAGTATGGTGGGTGTAGGGCCAGGAATATTGCATATACAAGCTTGACTAAAAACCTTAACCAAGGGGAATTAACTAAGTAATTCAAGAGGAAATGTAGGTCAAGGTCAAATATAGATCAGGGGTTATTGATGTACATCCCTATGAGAAAAGGTTGTCCAAGTATGGTGTCTGTATGCACACTAGTATTCCATGTACAAGCTTGACTAAAAACCTTAACCAAGGTTGACTAAAAACCTTAACCTATGAGAAAAGGTTGTCGAAGTATGGTGTCTGTATGCACAATAGTATTCCATGTACAAGCTGGACTAAAAACCTTAACCAAGGGGAATTAACTAAGTAATTCAAGAGGAAATGTAGGTCAAGGTCAAATATAGATCAGGGGTTACTGATGTACATCACTAGGAGATGAAGTTGTGCAAGTATGGTGGGTGTAGGGCCAGTAGTATTCCATATACAAGGTTGACTAAAAACCTTAACCAAGCCGACGCCTACGCTATGCCGATGCCGGGGTGACAACATAAGCTCTACTTATTCTTCGAATAGTCGAGCTAAAAATTTATTTCTCTATGAGAATTTAACATGAGGGAAAAGGAGGCGGAGGGGCTGTGGGAGGTGTCAAAAAACTGAAAAATTTGGAAATTGACCTGGCTAGATAGCTAAATTTCGGTCCAGTATTTCTGAAATTCTAAAAAATTTCCCCATGTTATTCCCATAGACATGTCTATGGGGATGGGGATTTAACATGGGGAAAATTGTTTTTTCGTAATAAAATCAATATTGTACAAATTTCACTAAATAAAAAGAAGGCTCATTCTTAAATTTTGACAAAATTTAACATTATCAAAAAAAATATTGTTTTTGCATTGTTTTTATGTAGCCGAAAAATTTGGACAGATTTCGTGAAACAGACAGTAGTGTCATATTTTTTAAAGCTGTGCTTAGAAACAGACAGTAGTATGGTTGTACTTGTTTATTACAATAACAATGTATTTGGATACAATTTATTTTGTGAAACCCCTTTCCCAAAACAAAAGTTGTGTCCGAATATTTAGGGTTATTATGGTAGTCCATTCCTACTGCCAGTTTGGATCTAGTGTCTTCAGATCACGTCTATCAGGCAAGGCTAGGAAACGCAACCCTAGGAATTCCTAGTTTGCAGGCTGTGCCTGATAAAGTTGACATCAAAAGACTAGCATGATATTATGTTATCAGGGCCCGGTTACTCAAAACCTGTCAGCTTAACAGACTGTTAAATCCTTAGCAATGCTAAGGATTTAACAGTCTGTTAAGCTAACAGAAGCTTTGAGCAACCGGGCCCTGATAATGATTTAGGCTACACAATGTGCAAATATGAGAGGGTTTTCTTTGAAAAGAACGAAAACATGTTTACATTGCATAATTACATGGACGTCAATGGGTAATGTCATGCGACATCGTTCAACGAATGAAACGTAAGATAAAGTAGATTTGAATCCGTTGTGAGCCTGAGTAGCCTATTTCACCAACATTGCAAAGTATACTTTGAGGGAGTAATCATTTATTTTGCCCGAAATGAATTATTTCATATGCAACTAACGACTGCATATAATTGATGATTAAAAGTATGCAGAATTATTATACTGAATTTATGGCTGTGATAATGTAATAAATTCAGTATATTAACAAGAAACGAGGCAAAGCCACGAAGGCCAGGTTTTTTCCAAGCATAGACACTTGGATAACATAATTATACCCACTTTTTGTAGACTAGATGGCCGTGGCCTGCATGTCGCGCCTTGGGGTGAGGCATGGACACTAAAAAAATAGATATAGTAGATGGAAAAACTTTAACCAAAAAACTTTAACCGGACACACGGACGTACGGACGGACGTACGGACGGACGGACGTATGCCAAAATGCCGACGATATCACGCTTTCCGCAAGCGGGCGCGACAATGATGATAAACACCCATGTGAAGTATCAAGGTAATGGGTGAAGCAGTTGCAGAGATATAGTACACGAAAAAACTTTAACAAAACAATTCAAAGTAATTTGACCTTTACATTGGGCACAGGGGCCGCACGGTTGGGGGGTATAATGAAAATATGGATGATGATAAACACCCATGTGAAGTTTCAAGGTAATGGGCGAAGCAGCTTGTTCAGAGATGTAGTATAATGAAAAACTTTTTAACCAAAAACTTTAACCAGACGTACGTTAAAAAGTTAACGTTGAAAATGGCTAAGTCAATTACGTAGAAATAATAGTGAAGGTAAAAAAAATGGTCACATGTTGGATAGTTTTATGTGGTAGGCACCCCTTGGTTATGAAGCTGTGAAAGTTTGGTGGTCCTAGGTGGTACAGTACCAAAGAAATGGACTTAAACACGAAAACTTAACATTGTAAACGCGAAAACTTAACATTGAAAATGGCTAAGTCGACTGCGCGGAAAAAATGGGTCAAGTTCAAAAAAAGGTAACATGTTGGATAGTGATATGTGGTGGGCAACCCTTGATTATGAAGCTGTGAAAGTTTGGTGGTCCTAGGTGGTACAGTAACAAAGAAATGGACTCAAACACGAAAACTTAACATTGATTGTGGACGCCGCCCGCCCGCCCGCCCGCCCGGCTTTTGCTAATCCAATAGCCTGGATTTTTTTAAAAAGAACCTGGCTAAAAATTAATAAGTTTCTTCCTCAAAGTGTACTTAGCAAGAAAAGTATATATTGCAATGTTGGTGAAATATGCTACAGATATGCGTATCTAGTCAATACATGATACAAGACTTTGTTACCAATCTGTATGTATGGTTCAGGCCAATGCAAAGCTTATATAGAGGATCTTATAGGAGTGTTTGTTTTTAGTGGCCGGATTAGCTCAGTAGGTAGAGCGTCGGACTGCGGATCGGGAGACCCCTGGTTCGATTCCCACCATGACCAGCTCCAAATGGTCGATTTGGCGTGTCCTTGGGCAAGACAACTTCGTGCTAGCCTAGGTCACAGCATTTACATTTAGTGTTTAGTTTTGTTTCCTGGGGTTTAACGGCCTATCAACAGCTAAGGTGATTTAAGGCCGGTTCAATGGGTAGTACTAAATCCCATATATTACCTGTACAAATGGGGGGAAATCCCAAAATCAGAACTGAATATTTACAATAAAAATGTTTTTATATTCAGCTCTGAAATCAGAATAATCCTGATCTGATGCCAGGTCCTCACCACACCAGAATCATTTGGCCCCCTCCCAAAAGCAGTAGCAGCAGTAATAATCTTACTACTTTTTATAATGGGCAATGAGCCAATTCAACTCCCAGGTAACAAAAGAGCCAAAGATAAAAACGTACCTGAGGGCAAAAACCAGGCAAATCACGATTCCTATAAGCAGGAACCCCTACCGTTAATTTACGCCATTGTGTTCGCCCGACCAACCACCCACTCTTACACGAGTGACGATTTAACATGATATTTATTAAACAAGTTTTCTGATTTCATAAGAAACGAGGCTATGCCGACTTTCTTATGAAATTAGTCAACAAGTTTAATAAATACCATATTACATTGTCACAAATGTTAAGATTCTATTTATTGCATAAGCACATCATCATACTTTGAAACAGTACTGGTCCCAAACCTGTTTTCTGTAATGAGCTAGTTTTCTTTCTATTACATCTTGATATTACTGTATATTGTATATAACTGTGAATGCCCATTTTATGCAATAATACTATCTGGTAAAGTCTGCTACAGATGTAAAAGTAAAATGAGGAATGTTTTCACTTTCACCATATCAATACCGGTAGTATAGGCACCAAGCGCAGGCTACAGATTCAAAAAAAAAAAAAAAACATTTTGTCAAGACATGTCACATGAGGCCAGAGTTTGTTTAGACTATGGTATGGCCAGAGTTGGAGAACAAATTGTATCACCCTGAATGTGGCACATTCAATATACAAACCTGTCCACTGGTGACATACACAAGGTTAATTTGATTTATTGATGTTTAATATAGGAATGAATGGCCTTTTTGTGGAATTTATCGGGGTATAAACTTGGAAAAGTCGCGGGAATACTGGACGAAGGCCAGAAGGCCTCGTCCAGTATTCCCGCGACTTTTCCAAGTTTATATCCCCGATAAATTCCACAAAAAGGCCATTCATTCCTTATAATTCCAGCATTTGAAATAAATTCATTAAGAAAGTAGTTTCCGTTTTTTTAAGAATTATTTTAACTGCGCCTCACGGTTACTGAAAGTAGTTCGGCGTGGGAGTTTACTGGGATATGAATTTTGGACAGAGACTTGCTACGGGCCAATCAAATGTTAGGGAATTGTGTAAATTTGTTTGTGCTGGAATTATTGGCCCATCAACAGCTAAGGTCATTTAAGGGTGGCCCAACATTTCAATCCCGCATTTAATCTGCTGCATTGGAAAAGTGAATGGGTTTAACATCCCACCAACTCCCAAAATCAGAACGGAATATTTACATTGGAAAAAGAAATATTCAGCCCTGAAATTAGAATAACTGGACCTGCTGCCAGGTTCATACCACACCAAAGTCACTCGGCCCCGTCCCTTAAAAGTAACAGATATCCATACACTAGGTTAAGCTTCTTAATAACATGAAGTGTTGGTTTTTTCCTCTAGTAGTGCTTTGACCACTTTACACCATCTTGTGGCAGAGATCCAGATAAGGTGTGTATTGCTGTGTTCTACGCACTTATTTTAGCAAAATACGCATTGATTATCAAAAGTGGTAGTACAAAATACTCACAGCAATGTGAAAATACGCATAGATTTTCAAATCGAGTAGTGAAAATACTGTAATAAAATTTACTTAGTTGAGCTGTATTTGCTCTTTGCAGTTCAAATAAGTGAATTTATAAATTTGATTTATTTGTTATTATTTGTTCCCTATTTAATAAGGAAGAAAATCAATAACACATTTTGTAAAAGTAAAATACGCATTGAATTTGAAATATGGACATATAATACTCTTTAGATACAAAACTTATCTGCAGCTCTGTTGTGGCATTTGTAGCATTATAATTGATTAATTGATTGAATGGGGCATACATAGCGGGTCTTACATGAGTGATGATTTAATCTGATATTTATTAACTCTTTGCATGCTGGGAAATTTGTGGGCTATAAATAGTTCAAAAATAGCAGATGACAATTCATTATATTTTCTTTTATTTCTCCTTATAAATGTCATGAATATGTCTTGGAATTTCATTAGAATTGTGTCCGGAGGACACAATTCTAATGAAATTTCAAGACATATTTACAGAGGGAAATATACTCCTAATTCGTTTGGCGGATATTTTCGCCGCTGGCACTAGCATGCAAAGAGTTAAACAAGTTTACTGACACGTTATTAAATCAGTCAATGAGTTTAATAAATACATGTATCACATTAAATCAAAATACAAATGTTGGATTCTATTTATTGCATAAGCACAAAAATTAATCATAGATTGAAGATGTACAGAGCATCAAACATGTTTTTAGCGGTCTCGTATCCATATTTAATATGTTTGAATACAGTATTTAAATTGTGGAAGCCCATTATATGCAATGAAACAGGTTCACGCAGGGAAATTATAAATTCAGCACTATATGTGGTACAATGGAGCCTCTATCAACCTGACACCCTATGTTAACCCTGTAACTATATTATAAAGTGCATATTCTCATCCTCAAACTTGCTGAGAAGGCAGAAATGGCGTTGCACGCCGCTAAATTTATGGGGGAGCTCGGAACCCCCCCTAGCAACATCGGGCTCTCAAGACTTGCCCCCCCCCCCCAACCCCCCCCAATAATTTTCCGGTTCCGCTGCCTATGATACACACACTCCAAGGTATGTTTGTGTGACTTGCAATTATCTTTACAGATAAATCGTAGATAAATTGCATTGAAAACCATCAAAAAACACTCCGATGGTTGGTGGGTGTGCATGGGTGTAAGATTTACAGTGCTTTTACAGAACACTTAAATCCCACTATATATTACACTATTTCTAATAACACAAATGTGGATTTAAGTTATATCCATTCGGGAGTCATGACTTTATATATATAATATATAGCATTATGATGTCTTGACTTCATAGTGTTATATTATAAATGACATGTATATCAGTCATAACTCCCAAATGTTCAGTTTTACCATATGTTCCATACGTTTAGTATGGATAAAACATGATTTCACCAATAACACGATAATTTTCAATGGACATCAATCATAGTGTTAAGGGCTTAACCCTTAGAATGCGGGAAACAAAAATTGTCGTCTGCTGTTTTTTCTGAATTTGTCTTTATTCTCAACAAAAACATGGCTTGGCAGCATTTTAGAATCATTTCCACTGGAAATGATTCTAACGTGCTGTCAAACCATGGTATTGATAAGAAATATGGAAAATAGAATACAAACAGCAGACGTCAAAATTTAATTCAGCAACTTAAGGGTTCGGGTTATATTGATTTCTGGAAGTGATTGCGTCCGAGATACCAGAAGCATTGTAAACTTTGGTAAACATACAATCACTGCAAGTAACATACAAGACAAACGTAAACATACAAAATTAATGTACATGTAGGTGCGTCCTCAAAAAGCGAAATGAAAAACGTAAGCAAACATAACAGACATGTATATATTACGACAAAAAATGCCAAGAATCTGTCTCTGAATGAACTACTACACACTACACACTACACACTACACACTACACACTACACAAAGAGTTTGTTTTTATGTTTATTGGTGTTTAACGGCCTATCAACAGCTAAGGTCATGTAAGGCCGGGAAAACGGGTTCGATCCCGTTTTAACTTGCTGCATTGGGGGGAAAATCCAAAAAACAAAACGGAATATTTGCATCGAGAAAAAATATATACAAATAATCGTAATACTCACATAAGGGGTATGTATAACCAGATTCAACTGTCACATACAAAATTCCAAATACACATGTGAGGGCCAAGCCAGGTCTCCAGTCTGAATTCCGGTAAGGATGAACCCCGATTGTTAAATTAGCAAAGAGACTTTATGACATCTGCGACCAGTTTAACAGCCCCAGTAGCCGATTTCATACTTTGAGGGAGCAATCATTTACTTTTCCCAAAATGCATTATTTCATATAGAACTAACATATATATATAGCATATACTTGATGATTAAAAGTATGCAGAATTATTATACTGAATTTATTACATTATCACAGCCAAATTGGCTGTGATAATGTATTAAATAAATTCAGTATAATAAAAAATAATAAATTTATCCTAAAATTGAAAATTTCTCCCTCAAAGTATACTATGCTAGAAAAGTATACTTTGCAATGTTGGTGAAATGGGCTACTGGTCAGCATGTGCATTATCAGGCCATTTATTTATGTATTTATGTTTAACCTTAGGCCGCACTTCACAACAATTTTTGTCTGCCGTTGCTTTTATATCTTGCCTTATTTCTCAATAAAAACATGGTTTGGCAGCAATTCAGAATCATTTCCAATGATGATTCTGAAGTACTGTCAAAACATGTTGTAAATTATTCTGTAAAAGCATGTTTTTGATGATAAAAATGGAAAATAGAAAATAAACAGCAGACGATCGGTAGCGGTCTAAGGGTTAATGGCGTTTAACAGCCTGACAACAGCTATGGTAATTTTTAGGCTAGGTTAGCGGGCTTGTATTTCACCAGTACAGACGGAAGGGGGAAAATTCCCAAATCAGAACTGACTATTTACAGAGAAAATATATATTCAGCCCCGACATTAGAATAACCTGATCTGTAGCCTATTTCATCAACATTGCAAAGTATACTTTACTAGCAAAGTATACTTTGAGGGAGTAATCATTTATTTTTCCTGAAATGCATTATTTCATATAGAACTAACAAATGCATGTATTTCATGATTAAAAGTATGCAGAATTATTATACTGAATTTATTACATTATCACAGCCATTAAATGGCTGTGATAATGTAATAAATTCAGTATAATAAAAATTAATAAATTTAAAAAAAAAATGGAAAATTTCTCCCTCAAAGTATACTTTGCTACTAAAGTATACTTTGCAATGTTGATGAAATAGGCTACTGGTGCCAGTTCACACCAGAATCACTTAGCCCCACACCCTAAAAGTAATAGGATTAGTACTAATCTCACTACTTTATAATTTTTATAATTGGATTCAACTCTCAAGCAACAAGGTAGCCAAAAATAAAATATAAGGGCCACACCAGGGATATTGGGATTCCAGTATGGATGAATCCCATTAAATTTACCCTTCACACTCCCCAACCTGCCACCAGCTGCAGAGGGTGTAATATGGTTTCATGATTACAACTTTTCTGTGTATTGTACTTGATGCCTTAAATATTAGATAACTATTAGCACAAATATGCAAAATGAAAAGTCTCATAAACATGTACAAGCAACACACGATTTACAGTCGAGCGACACAACATTCACACGATGCGGATGATAATAAATTAAATGGTCATGATCGAGTGGTCCACATGTATAGTATTTAGCGCTTTCGCCCTATACACCATAAAGTCAACATTAACAAACACAGTAGGTAGGTAGATAGCAGAGTTTTTATTTTGTAAAAACTTTTTGTCTTGTATTGACATCAGATCCACGCCCAAATTAGAGTGAACAATTTATTGGATTTGCATTTATTGAGCAGCCTATGCTCTATAAATGCAAATCCATTAATTGAAATTTCCAGACGGTCCTAAATTTGCACTTGATACGAACATTTTAGTCGTACGAAGTTTAGTGAAATGGGCCCCCGGTTGTGACATACAATTTGGGGCTACATGGAGTATATTATTGAATGTCAATGGTGCTGTACTGCGCGCCGGCATAAAATGGTTTGTGTTGAAATAGGCCAGGGCTGTACAAATTGATTTTTTAGCCACTTGTCCCGGACAAGTGACTTGAAAAAAGTGACTTGCTGTTAAACACAAATAAATCAAATCATCAGGAATCCGGTGCCTAAGGCACCGGATTCCTGATGATTCGATTTATTTGTGTTTAACAGCCTATCAACAGCTAAGGTCATTTAAGGTCGGGTTAACAGGTTCGATCCCGCATTTAACCTGCTGCCGGATTCCTGATGAATTCCCATTCAGCTACACGCAGAAGATACTGCATAAACACATTTGCGTCCAGTATCCGGTGCAGGAATTTTGCACCAGTTACTAGACAAAAAATGAGTTTATGTGATAGCTGTAAGTAGAGATTAGTGGCATCTCGTCATGAAACAGATGCAATTTTCGATGTGAATTGATTGATTGCAGTTTTCATTGTGAAACATTAACGCCGGCGCAGAGTGCAGTACCAGTGTATGCAATATATTTCTCCTCCAGGTATTTGCAAAACCTATAAAGACACAAATGTACAAATATTGCAGGAAACATTTTTCAAAATTGTATATCACACTCACTGAGAAATCTAGCTAAATTTCATACGCTTGTTTCAAAATCGTTATACGTAAGTCACACATGCAGCATTTTAGACGTGATGCAGGAGCGACTTACGTTTAACGATTTTAAAACGAGCGTATGAAAATTATCATATTACATGCTACCCAGTGAATTACCATGATTCTGGAGGGATTTATTTCCTCCTAGATGTTCGCGAGATGTAATTGACGTCACATTTGAGGTCATTTCCGGCAAAGAAACTCATACACTGACAACGTTATAATCTGGTCTAAGAGCAAATTTCACATTTTAAGAAGAGCACATCAGTAACATAACCAGACGAGGAGGTGGCCGCCTCGATTGTCATTTTGTCGAGGTTTGTGTTATGCTAGGAATCAAACAAGTACCAGTAACCTATTTCACCAACATGGCAAAGTATACTTATCTCGTCAACACAGTGTGTATGTGCCATGAAACACGGTGCCGTGAAACATTTTTGATATCCTGTCAATACGACCTAATCACGGCGCATGAATATGTGCGGTTGCTGGGGTTATTATTTTTGCATTTTAAAGCCATGTGTATGTGTTGACGGGATAAATAGAATAGTAGGTTAGTGCCGTGAATGGGAAAAATATCTGGCGCGGCTCGGAAACGGGATGTGCTCGGTAGAGCCTCGCCCATCCCGTTTCCTAAGCCTTGCCAGATATTTTTTCCCATTCACGGCACTAACCTATTATTCTCTATTTATCTAGCAAAGTATACTTTGAGGGAGAAATTTTTGATTTAAGGATAAATTTATTAATTTTTATTTACTGAATTTATTCCATTATCACAGCCTCAGGTTGTGATAATGTAATAAATTCAGTATAATAATTCTGCATACTTTTAATCATCAAGTATATGCAGTTGTTAGTTCTATATGAAATAATGCACTTCGGGAAAAATAAGTGATTACTCCCTCAAAGTATACTTAGCTAGATGTCTCGGGAAATAAATCCGGTATTTTAAAATGGCAGTTGAGTAAACACTATTTCATCATCGTATAGACAGAATTATTTTCTCTAAGAAAATACAGTGGAACCTCTCTACAACAGGCACACATGCGAAAACACAAAACTCGCTGTTGTAGAGTTCGTTTGTTTTGTTTGTTTGTTGGGGTTTAACGGCCTATCAAAAGCTAAGGTAATTTAAGGCCGGGTCAATGGGTTTAGTACTAAATAACAAAACTATATATTCAGCCCTGAAATCAGAATAATCCTGATCTGATGTCAGGTCCTCACCACACCAGAATCACTTGGCCCCTCCCAAAAGCAGTAGGATCAGTAATAATCTTACTACTTTTATAATGGGCAATAACACAATTCATCTCTCAGGTAACTAAAGAGCCAAAGATAAAAACGTACCGGACAGCCAAACCAGGCAAATCGTGATTCCTATAAGGAGGAACCCATACTGTTAATTTACGCCGTCTCATTCGCCCGACCACCACCCACCGCTGTTGTATAGTTTGTTTGTTGGGGTTTAATGGCCTATCAACTAAGGTAATTTAAGGCCGGGTCAATGGGTTTAGTACTAAATCCCATATATTACCTGTACAGGTACATATATACATTTTCAAGTACATGTACAAATGGGGGGAAAATCCCAAAATCAGAACTGAATATTTACAATAACAAAACTATATAGTCAGCCCTGAAATCCGAATAATCCTGATCTGATGCCAGGTCCTCGCCACACCAGAATCACTTAGCCCCTCCCAAAAGCAGTAGGATCAGTAATAATCTTACTACTTGTATAATGAGCAATAACCCAATTCAACTCCCAGGTAACAAAAGAGCCAAAGATAAAAACCCGACCACCCGACCACCACCCACCGCTGTTGTAGAGGCGATTGTTGTAGGGAGGTATATAGAGGCAATTGTCCATTTGGATATAAAATATCAGCTGTTACAGTGTGTGTTGTAGAGATTTTATTTGATCTAATGGCGTTTAACGGCCCATCACCAGCTCACAGGTGGAAGACTCGGACCTAGGACCCAATAAATGGCTCATTTGAAAAACGTTATCCCACCCACCAATTTCCGTACAATAGACACTATAGCATTTTCAAGGTAGGAAAGAGCTTGGAAAAATGTCGTAGTTTCGGACTCGCTCAAACACCACACATTTCGATTTTGCTGCCGACTTGTGTCTCTGGTAATCGATAAATGTCTTAGGTGTTTAAATATATAAGTATTTCATTAGTTACGGACAAATTAGCTACCACATCCAAGGCGATAATTGTGTGTACGAAAGAATGTCACACATTTTTGTGGGCTGTGGAAGCATAAATTACGTGTAAAATCTGACTAAAACCTCATTACAGTCTCAACATATTGACGTGAATCGCTGAAATAAACATCAGTAAATCCGATGTTACAATTTGTGACAAATAAGTGTCATTCACTAACCTTGAATGATCTAAAACGTGCGATTATTTTGATTTGCGTCCCAACATTTCGACATAATCTTCCGTGAACTTTACTTTCGGATTTCCTTTGCTACATTCGCAGAATGATCAATAATGACGTCACGGAAAAACCTAAACTGGAGCGTTACGAATACTACAGCCAGTAGTGGCGATGTGTGTGTGGGATTCTTTCGGAAAGAGACATTTCTCTGTAACGTTGGTAGCTAAAACGTGTGTAACTAACAATGTACTAAACACAAATGTTTAAAGTGAATATATTTGGGGACCTAAGGCATTTATTATTTGCCAGAGGCGTAAGTCAGCAGAAAATTTGAAACCTGTGGTGTTTGAGCGAGCCCGAAACTAAGCCTGTCTAGGGCATTTTCCCAAGCTGTTGCCCACCTTGAAAGGCTAAACTGTATATTGTAAGGAAATGGGTGTGTGGGTAACGTTTTTCAAATGAGCCATGTATTGGGTCCTAGGTCCGAGTCTTCCACCTGTGCACCAGTTATGGTCATTTTAGCCCGGGTCGAATCCCATATTTTACCTTCCCCTAAAAGTAAAAGGATTACTTATAATCGTATTTATACTCATTCATATAAGCGGTATAATCAGATTCAACTCTCACAAACAAGAAAGCCAAAGACATAGTTGAGGGACAAACCAGTAGCCGATTTCACCAACATTGCAAAGTATACTTTAGTAGCAAAGTATACTTTGAAGGAGAAATTTTCAATTTTATGATAAATTTATTAATTTTTATTATACTGAATTTATTACATTATCACAGCCATTTTGGCTGTGATAATGTAATCAATTCAGTATAATAATTCTGCATACTTTTAATCATCAAATATATGCAGTTGTTAGTTTTATATGAAATTATGCATTTCAGGAAAAATAAATGATTGCTCCCTCAAAGTATACTTTGCTAGTAAAGTATACTTTGCAATGTTGGTGAAATCGGCTACAGGTCTCCGGTCAGGATTCCGGTAATGATGAATCCCGAAAGTTAAATTACCCGTCGCATGCTCCCACCTGCCACCCAATGGCCGTTTGTGGAGGTTTGACTGTACATGTATATCCTCTCAGAAATCAAACTAAATCAAATTGTACGAGTACCATGCAACATATGTGGCTGTGATTGGAGAAATGGGGCTTATGGAACTTGTGACCAGTGTAGTCCCTGATCCAGATAATGATCTATATGTACATGTATATTGCTCGTCAGAAACATGGCGGATGTTTAATTTATGGAATAGCTCCTGATCAAATAACACATTCCTGTAGCCTCATAACGATCTACATTATTTGTTAGAAGCAGGACCGGTATTTCATTGATGGAATGGCGAACAGTGCAGATCCTGATCAGACTGTGCAGATGCACAAGCTGGTCTGAATCTACACCTGTCGCAAAACCCATAAGACCCATTTCTCCAGTCACATATATATACTTTTTGATAGAACACAATGACTGAACACTATTTTACAATCTTCTAACCTCATGGTTTATACTACAGTGCTGAACTTTGTTTGTTTATTGGTGTTTAACAGCCTATCAACAGCTAAGGTCATTTAAGGTCCGGTCATTTAAGGTCGGGCCAACGCGTTGGACTATCCCGTATTTAACCTGTATTTAATGAGGGAAATTCACAAAATCAGAACTCAATATTTACAGAAAAATATATATTCAGCCCTGAAATTAGAATATCCTGACCTGGTGCCGGGTCCGTCCCACACCAGTCACTTAGCTCCAACCCCAAAAGTAATATGATCAGCACTAATCTCATTACTTTTTGAGAAAAACAAAATCGTTCTAAGATGCCTTTCATTTGGTGGCCCAAATGTGTTATCACACCATTATCCGAACACAATCATTGTGAACAGCTGTTTTTACCCCTTGAAAGGAGAGAAACAGTTATTGTCGTCTGCTGTTTTACATTTTTATCTTAATATTGTTTTTCAATCTTGTTTTTCGTATCATATTGCTTATCAATAACACATTCTGTCAGCGCATGAGACTATTTACATCTGTTAAATCAGGGTTTGATCGAGGAAAATGACCGCCCAATCTGTCAATCAAACTTTGTGCCCACAGGTCAGAGGCGAGGATCTGTAGCCGATTTCACCAAAATTGCAAAGTATACTTATCTAGCAAAGTATACTTTGAGGGAGAAATTTTCAATTCTAGGATAAATTTATTAATTTTTATTATACTGAATTTATTACATTATCACAGCCAAAATATATAATAATTCTGCATACTTTTAATCATCAAATATATGCAGTCATTAGTTCTATATGAAATAATGCATTTTGGGAAAAATAAATGATTACTCCCTCAAAGTATACTTTGCTAGAAAAGTATCTTTGCAATGTTGGTGAAATAGGCTACTGGACTCAGAAAATGTCTCATTCAAAAATTTCCACTCCCAACATTATGTATCGAAGTGGTTGGGTGGGGTAATTTTTTAATAAGCCATTGTATTCAAATACATTGTTATTGTGATTAAACCAGTACTGCCAAACCCTAAACATTGGCATGCTCACTGCAGTGGGGTAACCATATATTTGTATATGTTTCCTCAAATATGTGGCCATGACTGGAGAAATTTACGACCAGTGTAGATCCAGTAGCCTATTTCACTAACATTGCAAAGTATACTTTTCTAGCAAAGTATACTTTGAGGGAGAAATTTTCAATTTTAGGACAAATTTATTAATTTTTATTATACTGAATTTATTACATTATCACAGCCAATTTGGCTGTGATAATGTAATAAATTCAGTATAATAATTATGCATACCTTTAATCATCAAATATATGCAGTGGTTAGTTCCATATGACATAATGCATTTCGGGAAAAATAAATGATTACTCCCTCAAAGTATACTTTGCTAGAAAAGTATACTTTGCAATGTTGGTGAAATAGGCTTCAGATCCGCCCCTGTAATGGAATGAAACTTTAGCACGACACACCGGACAAACCCTTTCCTGAACACCAAGGCAAAAACATAGACATTAATGAAACTGCCAAAACTAGGGCCCATTTCTCTAAAGTTTGTAAGACAAAGATGTTTGTAAATGCAAAATTGAAATCCAGAATAACATTTTGTTCTAACAGCCGATTTTTGAAAATATTTTGAGAATGTGATACATTTAATAACATGAACACATAGGTACAAAATGGTAGCATTAGAGAAACAATTTAACCCTTCCTACGCTGTTGACGTAAATTGCCATCTGCTGTTTTTAATTTTTGCTTTAATTCTTATCAAAAAACTGGTTTTGACAGCACATGAGAATCGTCTCCACTGGAGACGATTCTCATGTGCTGTCAAAACCAGGTTTTTGTCGAGAAATATTGAAAATAAAACATTTCCAGCAGACGACAACATTTAATTAAGGGTTAATGTGGGAAGAAAATACATAGAAATCCTCGTACGAACACCCTGGGGCCCATTTCACTAAATTTTGTATGATAAAAATGTACAATGATTTTTATTAGTTTTCTTCTGACATTATCGTGGAGAACCAACTTTATCATTTTCCACCTGCATGCACAGATACTTATAAGTGAACACATCCACAAAATATTTTCTAACATCCGCTATCCATGTAAATTGCATTCTAAAATTAAATTTACACTTACGGTACAAGCTTCTTTAGTCTTACAAAGTTGAATGAAACAAAAACATGGTTTGTTGTCAAAACCATCGTCGGAGAAAAATTGGAAAATAAAAATAAGCAGCAGACGACAACTTTCAATTCAGCGTTGTAACATCATCAAAGATTTTCAATGTAAGTGTTAAAATTGAATGGGGAATGGGTTTAACATCCCTGTAATCGCTAAGGCCATATATAAACGGGGGCCCAGTTGACGAAACTCATCCGAAAGACCAGTGGGATGGAAATACTATGAAAATATTTTTCATGCTTAGGGCAGGGTTTGAAAAGTGAAAGTGAATGGGTCTAACGTCCCTGCTAAGGCAACTTAGGGACGGGACCTCCGTTTAAAAGTGAATATAAAAGTGAATGCGTTTAATGGTTTTACGTCCCCGCAACAGCAAGGTGCATGATCACGTGGTTACAACAACAACAACGTCGCCCACTCCAAAGTATTATTTGATATGTTCCTTAATATGCAACGGATTTTGATGAAATATGGCGCAGCAAACGCGTCTTCACGAGATGCATTTGGTGGTCCAGGGAGCTTGGCATAGACTTATGTCGTTTTTTGCAAAGATTCTTCGCAAAAACGACAGAAGTTTGGGCGAAAATACAGAGACCACCAAATGCAGATTAACAAGACGCGTTTGATACGCCATATTTCATCAAAATCCGTTACGTAATAAGGACAAAATAAAAGAATACATACTTTCAATCGGATGGATTCTGGAAGTTTCAGTACTTGTTGTTGTTGTTAGTACCACATGATCATACACCTTGACAGCTAAGGTCATGTAGGGATGGGACCTCGATTTCAAGTCTCACACGAAGAACCGGAGGGATGGAAATACTATGGAAGTATTTTTCACGCCTAGGGCGGGGATTGATTTGTTTGTTTGCCTGTTTAACGGCCTATCAACAGCTAAGGTCATGTAAGGCCGGGCAAACGAGTTCGATCCTGTTTTAGCCTGCAGCATTGGGGGGAAAATCCCAAAATCAGAACGGAATATTTACATCGAGAAAAAATATATTCAGCGGGCGGGGATTGAACTTGCGAACCTGTGGTATTGAAGTGTAGGACACAATCGATCCATGGCCTTGGTTTCAAGTGTCATCCGGAAGATCAGTGGGTCGTTTCACTAAACTTTGTACGACTAAAATGTTTGTAAGTGCAAAATTATGATAGTCTGTAAAGTTCACATTAACGTTTTCTTGTAAACAATTATTGGATTAACATTTATTGAGCATATGCTGCATATGCTCAATACATGTAAATCCATCAATTGAAATTTACAGACTATTCTAAATCTGCACGTACAAACATTTTAGTCGTACAAAGTTTAGTGAAACGGGTCCCAGTGGGATGGAAATATTATGAAAATATTGTTTGATATTGTTTGATGCCCAAGGCAATGTTGAACCTGCTACATCCGGATTGTGAAGCGTTACAATGCCCCAAGGACTTAATATGACCTTTACATTGAATGGATATTATTAAACACAATTAAAGCCGTGGTACATCCATTTTGACAAGTTTAACCCTTACACCACTACCTTAATTTTTTGTTGTTTATTTTCTATTTTACATTTTTTATCATCAAAAACATGCTTCGACAGCACTTTAGAATAATTTACAACATGCTTTGACAGCACTTTAGAATCATTTTCAGAATCATTTCCATTTCCATTGGAAATGATTCTGAAATGCTGTCAAACCATGTTTTTATCGAGAAATAAGGCATGATATAAAAGCAACAGCAAATAATTTGTTTTGAATGTAGCGGTCTAAGGGTTAACCTACGATTTGCTAGCACACTTCTGCAGCAAATGCTCCGTTACAATGTCAAATTAATTTTTCTCATCTGCTGCTTATTTTTCATTTTCATTTACTCTTGATAAAAACAAGATTTGGGAGCATATGAGATCTTCTCCAAAGAAGACGATTCTCACATGCTGTCAAAACATGTTTCATGAAGAAATAAATATTTAAATATGAAGAACACACGACAATATTGTACATTGCAAATTCTGGCGGCCATTTTCACGAAGCCAATGCGTGTGTTACACGCACACACGATAGATCATTAATCCTCGTCACTGGAATCTATACAGATCACCTCGAAATCCATGTAATCCTGCGAACCGGCACTATCTGGTCTCGGCTGGGATGCGGCAAGTTTATTTCCTCCCATCTCCGGAGAAGGTATTCGAACACCGTCGTGATTTGCAATGTCCGGACTTGGCACAGCTACTGGCATGGGCTGAGACTGTTGAGCTTGTGGCAAAAACACTTTTCCATTCACCATCTGTAATTGTGTGTACCCCACGTTATTTTGGGCTACTAGTATGCCCTGTGATGAACCACGACCGATGTCTGATGGTGTATAACGATCGTTTACACCGGTTGCACCAGCAATAATAGTCTCGTTATTAATCCTCGAATTGCGACGACGCATGAAGCTTGCCGGTCCAATTTTTGGTCGACCGTGCACTGAACAGTTTGCAGCTGCTTTCTTGTTGCATCCGAGGCAACACTTGGCAGATTTTGGTGCCGGTTCCTCTTCTTCGTCCGATGAAAGACTTATAATGGAGATGTCATCGTCGCCCCTCACGTTGTCGAACGTCTGTTTACGTTTCTGACTTCCAGAGGCTGGCGGTCTGCTGGTTGGGTGTGGGGATGAGACAAATGCACGGTTCGGTGCGTGATTCATTATGGGCACCACCTCGAGCCGCATGCCGTCCTGGCCGCCGCCCACGGTCCGCAGCAACAGTTGGGGGGTCGGCCCGCCACCCCCCTGGTTAACGATAATCCCATCCTGAGCCGTCAGTGTCTGGGCGAGGTTTGGATACGCCGAACTGAACTGCATATTGTGATTCACGGCACTGTTCACAGGTCTATGTGCCTGCCCAGACCTTTGCCACATCATGTTTTTCACATACTGCGACTGCTGACTAGCTGTCATTCGCACAGTATTGATGTTGTGCTGTGCATTCGATAAGAATCGTTGTTGCACGGGTGCCTTTGGCCTAGGTGTTGTCCAATATTTGATGTCCTTTGCACTTAATTTACTTAACACGACCTTGCATGGCTGCAGCTGGCGCAGCCGCCACCTGCTTTCTCTATCGAGACCAGCTTTGAGCCGTTTCCAGAACTCCCTGAAGTCTGTTGAATTAAACTTGTAGGAATGAAACCATTTATTCATGTACTTCTTAGTGAACCTAAATGTGACCTGGGGAGGTGGGCGATGTCTCAGTTTGTCCATTACTATTGTCCCGCTCTGCCGTAAATCATCATAGATGGCATCTATAGTTGAACAATACTGTTCAATATCGGAGACTATGTGAACTTGACTGTCTGTCGGCCAGTATTTCTTCAGCCGCTGTCCCAGAGGGGAAGTCAATGGAATTCCCGATAACATGGACCTGAATGCACAGTTCTTTCTCGGAGCACGTTGTTCCTGGCTACTTTCACTCGAATCAGACTCGCCTTCCCAGGTTTCCGGGGTTTTCTTCCTCTCAACGGCAACTGGCAGCGCCTGTGTGAAACTAAGGTGTCTACGACGACCACTAGCCTCATCCCGGCTCAACTGGGACATCAGTGATCGAGGTGTGCGCGGTGTCGGTGGGGCACTCGGTTGCAGATCATCATCGGTCAAGTCAATAATCCCGCAATCCTCATCCAGGGATTTCCGTGGAATACTACAGATCTCATCCACCTTGGTTTTCGGCCCAAGTCCAAGAACATTGAAGTAGGTTTCCCGCGATGGTGGAATGTATATTTCAGGCCATTTCTTCCGTCGCCGCTTGAACTGATATCTGGGTTTACTCGGTAGGCCCAGTGGCAATGTTTTATAATCCGAACCTACTTTTCTCAATAGCGTAGGCACTGCAGTTGCACTGCGGGTTACATGTCGTGACCGAGTGTGGTAAGACTGCCGTGGGGGTGGTGCCAGGACCGAATTGGCAACAGGGGGCGCTGGCTGGCCATCTGTGACGGGAGACGAGGCCTCATCGTCCGCCTCCTCACAGGCGTCCTGGTGCGTCATCAGCTCAGACTGGTCCGAAAAACCCTTCGCACAGACAAAACAGATCCACACCACATCATCTGAAACACATGTAGTGGCCAATTAAATGTTTGTATACACTGGAAAATAGTAGAAAATGCGTTGTACAGTGAAACCCCTCTAAACCGGACAGAGGGGCATGCTAGTTGTACACAATATTGATATATTTCATTGCCATTCAACTCCAATGATAATGTCTGTTCATGATCGCAAAGTATCCATGATTGTCTTGGAAGTCGTCATCTGTCTGTTTTACAGTGGAACCTCTCTAAACCTCCCAGGGTGTCCGGTTTAGAGAGGTTCCACTGTACCATACCAGTATGGTCAGTTTCACTTGTACTCCACACATGCATTGTTGTTATCCAAAATCATTCATATTCCTGAATTCCACACCTGCGTAATTGGGAGAACAAGACATTGCACAAATAAGAGGGTAGGAAAAATAACAGCCCGCACAATGAAAGGCAGCTTCATCAAACATACCATGTACATTGTTTTCATTTCAGTCAATACTAGAGGGCGGTTGTAATTATGGTTTCGGTTGGAACAAAATGTGGGGAGACCCAATTAATGCTACGTCATTTAAATGAGCCATATAATACGATTAACCCCGAGACCGCAACAATTGTCGTCTGCTGTTGCTTTTATATCTTGCCTTATTTCTCAATAAAAACATGCTTTGACAGCACTTCAGAATCATTTCCAATGGAAATGATTCTGAAGTGCTGTCAAAGCATGTTGTAAATTATTCTAAAGTGCTGTCAAAGCATGTTGTAAATTATTATAAAGTGTTGTCAAAGCATGTTTTTGATGATAAAATGGAAAATAGAAAATAAACAGCAGACGACAAAAAAAATAAGATAGCGGTCTAAGGGTTAAAACTCGGGCTGACAAGAGGTGCACTTGCAGCTAGTATAACACTGGTCCAGGGGCCCATTTCATTAAACTTCATACGACTAAAATGTTTGTAAGTGCAAAATTATGATAGTCTGTAAATTTCACATTAATGTTTTCTTGTAAACAATTATTGGATTTACATTTATTGAGCATAGGCTGCATACATTGAGCATAGGCTGCATATGCAGCCTATGCTCAATAAATGTAAATCCATCAATTGAAATTTCCAGACGATCCTAAATTTGCACTTACGAACATTTTAGTCATACAAAGTTTAGTGACACGGACCCCAGCTGTGCAGCTGCTTTGTTCGTCAGCAGTGATATGTACAGTACACTCAGAGTGCTTTGTCCCTTTTCCACTCTCTCACGGTGGGAGGAATTTTCTCAAAGTGGGAAAATCACGGTGGGAGTTATGTGCCTCCCACGGTGACCATATATTTTACCTGTATTACCACCGCGGACGGAGAGCAAGCTGGACGAACTTCCAATAGCTATAAAACGGCCACGGTGTTCCCCCGTGATACGACCCCGCGTTCCACCGGGACGCCAGGCTGGCTTACCTGTACAGTCATAGCGTAGTACCCAAACATTTACACTTATTCTGACTTACGTTTGTGTTTTTTTATTCGTTTTTTTTTATAAATATATACATTATTCCTTTCAAACAAACATATTTCTTAACAAGAACAAAACATGAGAATCGTCTCCTAAACACATGAGAATCATCTCGCACTTTGGCATCGCGAAATCGCCTTCCGCTGAAACTTTTGTAAATACAGGGTTTGCTCATGGTGTGTAAAACGGATACGTCTTGAAATTTCGCTTTGCGCATGCATGCAAGTAAAACGCAATTCCAACGCGAGGCGAGAGCGCGAAAACGCACGACTGAATATAATATAATGTCCCATTTTCACCTCACGATCTCACTTTGCGTTTTCGCGATCTGGCGCATGGATCGACATCGCGAAAACGCGAGAATGTAACTGGCCCTAACAGGACACTGTAGTATCATAATCGCCTTAGGAAACGATAATCATGTGCTGTAAAACATTATTTTAATTAAGAAATAGAAGAAATGTGGATATTGGGGAATATGTCAGATACATATGAAAGGGTTTTCGCGATCTCGTGTAGAGGTCGAGATCGAGTAAATGCGAGTTACACGACACTAACAGAACACCATTATAATTCTTCGTGTTTTAGGAGGCAATTCTCATAATATTATTTTTTCTAATAAACATATTTTGGCAGCATATGAGAATCGTCTCCTAAAACGATTTACGTGTCCTGTTAGGGACATGTTACGATCTACTGATGGTGAACACGTGTTGGTCTTCGCTAGTCACATATGCAATAAGCCCGGTTTTGTCCGATCACGTCATACATCATCATATGCACGTGCGGTGACCTACTGGGACGTGTGTCGGTGTTGGAAAGTGAGACATCAAAGGTTACAAAATGACATCTAAAGGTTAAGTTGTGTTGAAAACAAGTATTGGTCGGAGAGAAGGTGTAGAATTTCAAAAAAAGGTAACGGAATCTTTATTTACCGGTACTCAATAAATATGTACTGGCAGCACATCAGAATCGTCTCATATTTTTCCAAACCATGTTTTTATTGTCAGAACTATTGATGTTTGTCCACATTTGTTCCATTTCTTAATAAAAACATGTTTTGGCAGCACATCAGAATCGTCTCCTAAGACGATTTGTACATATGTTACAATTTCGCGAAACTAAAATGAAACATATTCTCAACAAAACATGTTTCGCGTTTTCGCGATCTTGTGCATAGGCCGAGATCGCGAAAACGCGAAGCGTGATGGATCGCGAAACGAAAATTTAACATATTCACAACAAAATATGTTTTGACAGTACTGTGCATATGAGAATCGTCTCCTTTCGCGATCTTGCGCATAGATCGAGAAAACGGGAAGCGTGATCGCGAGAGTTGAAACGAAAATGTAACGTATTCTCAACAAAACATGTTTTGACAGTGTATCCTACACGTTATTGTGAGAATTGCATTATGTCTCGCTTTCCGCAGACGGGCTTGACAATAATGCTAATATTCATACAAAATATAAATGGTTTTGTCATGGGAGACTATTCTCATGTGTTGCCAAAACATGTGTTATTATTAAGAAATAAATATTTTGTTTGAAGAAAAAAAACCCATTAGTATCGTTTAATGAGACGGTTCTCATGTGTCGACAAACCTATTTTATTAAGAAATCAACAAATGTGAAAAGAAAACATGAATACATTTGTATTTCTTTACAAATAATTGACTTAGGAGACGATTCTCATGTGCTGCCAAATCTTGCTTTATCAAGAAATCAAACAAATGTGAAAATGCACTATGTCAAGCTAATGCGTAATTATCAATTTATCGGCGATGCGATGGACGTGAGCGACTACATAGTGTTGTTTTGATATGTTTGTTTCTGCCGAATTCTAAATGTCGGTCACCAGGTCACACTTTGCACGTGAAACTGGATTACCAACAGATGATTGTAAACACCATCAGGTGTGCAGCTAGACAGAAAATGATATGTCACGAATGTGCTAGTTTGGGATAGGTGGGCACGGCGGCATATTTCTTTATGCGCCATTTGAAAACGGAACTCATCGCATTCACAAAAACGCGCGATCAGAGGCGAAAACGCGATATTGAATACAATAGAATATATATCATGTTTTCGCCTCGCGATTTTGCAGTCTCGCGATTTGGTCTCGCGTTTTCGCGATTTTGTGTATAGGTCGACGATGCGATACCGCAACCAATAACACGTATCGAAATATGTTTTCTTTTCAATAAACATGTATTGGCACTGGCAGTACATTAGAATCGTCTCCTAAGACATTTATTATGTTTTTGTTGTCGAGAACTACTGATGTTTGTCCGCATTTGTTCTATTTCTTAATACAAACATGTTTTGGCTGCACATAAGAATCGTCTCCTAAAACAATGTGTACGTGTTCTGTTAGGGACATGTGACAACCTCGTGTGTTCGCGGTTTCTCGCATAGGTTGCGATCGTGAAGCGTGATCGCGAGATTTCGAGTGCACAACTTATTCCACCCGGCTACATACGGACATGCCGCAACCTGTCGACTGTCAACTGATGAACATTGGACATGTCGCTATTGTGTATTATTATGAGTTGGCTGACGGACGAGTTGGTTGAAGGCCGAAACGGAAGTCGTCGGTCATAAAATCAACGAAAACTAATGGGACCCATACGATTTCTAATTACCTCTAAGGTAATAATTGCAATTTCCATTTACCGATCTATTGGAAATGAATACTTATGACCGTATTTAAATTTCGATTGGAAAAATATAATATATATATATATAAACGTGACGTCGGCAATGTAATACATGTGTATAGGCCGATGTTACGATACAGAAGATATGTTCCTTTACTTCCATACACATTTTTGGAGATATTACGCCGATTCGCGTGACGATATGTGACCTTAAAGAAATTGCAGCAAAGTGTATGAAATTCCGCGAGGCCGAACAACTCGGCAAATAAAAAAATATGCGGGTTTCGCGGTGCCTGTACTACTGTATGAGACGATTTTCAAAGTTTTGTCAGCCATATATGCACTCGTCTCTGACAACATTACCTGTATGCTGGCACGGTGATGCGCCGTGGTGCGCCGTGGGCTAATACGGTGGGTCACGGGGGAACGCGGTGTGCAGCAGATTCGGTCTTTAAAATATTCCCACGGTGGTGATTTTTGCCTCTCCACCGTGACGGGTGGGATTTCCACCCGACACGGTGGGAGGAATGTTTATGCCCACTCTCCATCCGATCACTGGGTCGAGTGGGAAAAGGGACAAAGCACTCCGAGTGTACTGTAGCTGTGACTGGAGAAATTGGGCTTATAGGTTTTGCGACCAGTGTAAATCCAGATCAGCCTGTGCACAGTGTAATCAGGCTCTGTGCTGTTCACCACTCCATCAATTAAACATTGTGCTTCTAACAAGTAATATAGATCGTTATCAGGCTATAGGAGTGCTACTTGATCAGGAGCTACACTGGTCACAAATCCCATAAGCCACATTTCTCCCGTCACACCCATATGACTTTTATTAGTGCCATTGTGTCTGTTTAATTTAAACATGCCCATTTTTTATAATTATATAAACATTGCAAAGGAGCATATTTTACATTTCGTGAAAATGGGTCAAATGTTAATTTTATTACGAAAAACAAATCCTCTGGGCATTTATTTACTCAAATTTAATGGTATTTAACAGCCTGCCAACAGGTACGGTTATTTTAGGTCAGTAGCCGATTTCATCAAAATTGCAAAGTATACTTATCTAGCAAAGTATACTTTGAGGGAGTAATCATTTATTTTTTCCGAAATGCATTATTTCATATAGAACTAACGACTGCATATATTTGATGATTAAAAGTATGCAGAATTATTATACTGATTTATTACATTATCACAGCCAAAATGGCTGTGATAATGTAATAAATTCAGTATAATAAAAATTAATAAATTTATCCTAAAATTGAAAATTTCTCCCTCAAAGTATACTTTGCTAGAAAAGTATACTTTGCAATGTTGGTGAAATAGGCTACAGGTTAATGGGGTTGAATCCCATATTTCACCTGTAAGGATTGAGAGCTGGGTATTTAACATGAGTGGAAATGTCTATGGTGTCTGCGGCCCATATACATGTACTCTTCTTGCCTACAGTGTGGCTCGAAACTTTGCCCTCTACTTTCTCTACCCTGTGTCGTGGCTGGTCACCAATAGGTGCCGGATTCATGACAAATTCCCATTCACAGGGATTCCACTGGGGAAAATAAAAAAATCGCCACTTCAAAAAAAAATAAAAAATTATCGACAATTGTTTATTTTTATCGCCAATTGCGAAAGTGGTGATCGCCAGCGGAATCCCTGCATTCAGCTACATGTAGAGGATACTGCATAAACACATTTTCGTCAAGTAACCGGTGCAAGAAATTTGCGCCAGTTACTAGCTGAAAAATGTGGTTATGCGATAGCTCTAAGCAGGGCTGAGTGGGATCTCGTCAGGGAACTGGTGCATTTTTCGATGTGAAACATTTTATGCCGGTGCGGAGTCCCTGTGAGGTGGCTGGTCACAAATAGGCGCCGGTTTCCTGACAAATTCCCAATTCAGCTACATATAGCAGATTCTGCATAAACACATGTAGGTCTAGTCTAGACAAAGAAAGTGTTTATGCGATAACTTTAAAGGTACATACCCACTCAGTAGGCACAACATGTTCTTTATAGGAATTAAATAAGTGTATAATTGTGTCACTATTCCACCAGTTCTAAACATTACGAGTGCCCACTATACATGTATAATCATTTAGTAACATTTATTTTACTGATTGTGACGCGCGGCGGTATCAGGTTACTTTCATATGCAAATGAGGCATGATATTTTTTAATTATTTGTACTAATTATTTGCGTCACCTAAAAAAATAATATTTTCGACAGATTATAAAGTATGATCTTTGAACGATCAAAAAATAAGTAGATAATAAATAGTAATGTCCATTAGTATTTTAATGAAACACGGTTATCTCCCCTTATATCAGTGTGGACATTTACTTCTGATATAAAATGTAAACTAATGCCAATTAATATGTGGGGTAATGGTGAATGAATGATTATTTTGCCAGAAAATGTCTCAGATGATGTCTCTGATATAAAGAACATGTTGTGCCTATTGAGTGGGCATGTACCTTTAAGAAGAGCCGAGTGGGATCTCATCAGGAAACTGGTGCATTTTTCGATGTGAAACCTTATATGCCAGTGCGGAGTCCCTGTGTGGTGGCTGGTCACAAATAGGAGCCGGATTCCTGACAAATTCCCATTCAGCTACATGTAGAAGATACTGCATAAACACATTTTCAACTAGTAACCGTCGCAAGAAATTTGAGCCGGTTACTAGATGAACAAGAAATGCGTCGAACGCGGATGCCACCTGCAGCATATTTGAGAAACTGTGACAAAGTAGTTAACCGAAAAGTGTGACGGACGGACGGACAGACGGACGGTCCAAACACTATATGCCACCCGTTTCTTCGAAACCCGGTGGCATAAAAATATGTTTATGCGATAGCTCTAAGCAGGGCTGAATGGGATCTCGTCAGGAGTCCGGTGCATTTTTTCGACGTGAAACATTTTACGCCGGTTTGTCAGTGGCTTTACCTTCTGTTTTCTCCTCCCTCTGTGGTGGTTGGACACCAGTAGTAGAGCCTGTCGCGGCTTGTCCATCCCTCGGAATGGGAGACTCTGCATTGTCCCGCTTCTTCTGCGAGTTATGGTCTACAGAGAATTCCAGTAGCCGATTTCATCAAAATTGCAAAGTATACCGGTGTAACAGGAAATCCCCCCCCCCTCGAAATATTCCCCCCCCTCCCCGCCTGGAAATTCTCCCCCCCCCCCACCCCCCATCACCACCTTCACAGACACTGTCCACAAAACTTTTAATGTATTTTTATATACATTGTTGATATTGTGCTCAGGAGCATACAAAATGCACATGCTAGAACCAGTCTGTTGGTAACTGAGGACGTAATATCCCTACATGTATACCCAACTAACATAGTCATAATGTATGTCTGCTTGTGGAGAAGTATGTGAATAGGTGAGGCAGCATTTTCTATAAAAGAGCTATCCAATTTAGTATAATATCTATACATAGACAATATAGTGGTGGTGGGGCAGTAGAGATTCTATTTACCGGTATACATGTATGCAATAATTCCCCATTACCGTACCATAACTATTATGTATGTTGGCTGGTAGAGAGTTCTCTAGGTTAAATCTCTACCATAGCTGCATATGATTGGTATAAATGTATAGCACATGGTGGGGGTGGGTCTATAAAATAAAAACAGTATATTTGTGTAGAACAGCAAGCATGTGGCATGTATTGGTGGGGGGGGGGGGGGGGAGATTTTCCTAGGAAATATTATTCCCCCACCGCCACCATCTACCATATGCATAATGGATATGGACGTCTCTTTGTAGACAAGAAGAGCCCACGATTGGGGGAGTATTTCTGATGAAATGAAATAATGTATGTTGGTGTAGAACAGATAGCATGTGGCATGTATTGTTGTATTGGGGGGGGGGGGGGGGGGGGGGGGTGGGGGGGGGGGGGGGGGGGGGGGGGGGGGGGGGGGGGGTTGGGGGGGGGGATTTTCCTAGGAAATATTTCCCCTGCCACCATCTACCCTATGCATATTGGATGTGATTGTCTCTTTGTAGACAAGAATAGCCCACGATTGGGGGAGTATTTCTGAAACAAAATAATGTATGTTGGTGTAGAACAGACAGCATGTGGCATGTATTGGGGGGGGGGGGGGAATTATAAGCCATTTACCCGAACGTTAAGGTTTCGAACGCACCTTGACCCTGGGCTTAACGGGCAGGATGAATATGGATTTGTCACAGGGCGGTAGAGGACCATTGGAGCAATGCATGTGTGAAATGTGAAGCAGATCCGAGCAAGGAACAGAAATTATAAGCCATTTACCCGAGCGTTAAAGTTTTGAACGCATAAAGTCTGTGATCCTTGACCCTGGGCATTCGGTGGCGGGGGCATAATAAACGGAGGGACAGATGGCGGGGCTCTAATAATTGTTTACAAGAAAACAATTGTTAATGTGAAATTCACAGACTATCATAATTTTGCCCTTACAAACATTTTAGTTGTACGAAGTTTAGCAGAAATACGCAGCAGAGCACATGATAAATAGAGAATACCAGGCTGGTGTCTTTGGTTATCAAGTTTATCAGGTGAGGCTAGGAAACGCGTATGAAATCCGAGGCTCGCCGAGGAATTCCTACCATTTCCGAGCCGAACCTGACAAACTTGAGATCAAAAGACAGTAGCCTGGTATTCTATTCTATTTATCAGGTAATGTTTTATGCTCGAAAATGACAACAGATGACGTCGTTATCTATAGACAGAACGCGTACTTGTTTACGTGGCGTCATTACACTGACGTCATTCGGTAATGCCATGTGATGTCATCCGACCAATGGAACGTCAGTTTTCACTTTGTTGTAACCCAGATGTTTGTATTAGGTCAATGCCACAGGCATTCGGCGTGTTTCGGCTTTCATCGATATAGCTCTATATAATGAACAAGGCTTTTAACTTTGGTCGGACACGGCCTCGTAACACATTCCGATAATTTATTAACGCTAATGTGAATATTATTGTTATCTTGCTAAAATAACATACATGTAGTTTAGTGTTTCCCCCAGGATGAAAAAGGGGCAGGGTGCTAGCTGAAAAAAGGGCACTTCAGGCGCGGCGGAAGACAATAATTATTATGGGGGGGGGGGGGGCGAAGTTTCGAGGGCCCGAAGGGCCGAAGTTTGCTAGGGGGGTCCGGGAGCATGCCCCCCCGGACAATTTTGAAATCAAAGTGGTCTGAAACGCCATTTCCTGCATGCTCAGCGAAGTCTGAGCACATACTATGACTCATTTTGTCCTATATTTTAATGAAATAACCAACAGTTATATAATTATTGGGTGGGTGGCACGCTAGATTGCTCCCCCGGAAATTTTGAATTGCATTTATTTCTGCATTGTTCCTATTGCAACTAGCACTCACCTTTGTCAAATGTCAGAGCATATACTGACATAGATCTAGTGGTAATAATTATAATAATAAACAAATATATCAAATTTGTTGTTGTTGTTGTTTCATGTCCGCTTTTCAGGCGCTTACTTTTCGCCCCAATCTCTCTACAGCCACACGAACAGAGAACAATTTGTAAGGATTTCTTTCATGACTATTTGGTTGGCGCTGAAAAGTGCCGTTTGGTTGGCGCTAGAAAGTTAGCGTGTAATAGATTTACAGGATAATGACAATGGCTAGTTTGCAGTCGTATTTAAAAGCGTCCTTGAGGATTACTCAGTAAATGTCAATTACTGACAGATAACAATCATCGTGCATATCGGCGGCACACGTCTGCATTTTCGATGCGGAGGCAACGAGTTTCACACATTATGGGCTGACAATTGTGCTTTGTGAACCACTAATTCGGGGTATTGTTTTTACAAGACGGTGCTCGCGTCATAACGTGATACAAATGTGTGAAAATAAATTGTCGGTGGACATGCCAATACGGTATTCGCTGTATGACGTGATACAAATGTGTGAAAATTATTTGTCGGTGGACATGCCAGGCACGTGCCATCGTAATCATAGCCTCCAACAAGTTCAGGTTCACTAATCGACGCTAGACAAAACAAATCTTGATCAATTAAATGTCTAAGTCTCAGATATAAATTACCCCAATTTAGAGAATTAAAAAAAAAAAACACGAAAAACAGCGGCTGACGGGTCGATCACGATGATCGGTCATTCGGCCGATACAAAATTTAGCTTCAAGTGCGCCTAGTAACACACACTTGGTTACCGCTTTTCATTCGCTAATTGCGCAGAGAAAACTGGGACTATCGTCCATTGCCCAATTTGCCCACCAGTCCAGTCAACAGCATTTCAGCATTATTCACATATCTACAGTGAATAATGGATACATTTCCGTTGTCGTCTCAATAGTTAACTGGTGAACCTCGCAAATCCGGATCGAACTAAGAGGATGCATAATCTCATTTGATCTGATCTTAATCTACACTGGTCGTGAAATCCACTCACAAAAGCAGTTGGTTTGACAAGCGCATGTTTTCTCTTGAGCCTGACCATGTTCAGACCAGCTTTATGACAGGACAAAATTAACATGCCGCTCTAAACCAGTATTGATTCAGTTTCATATAAATCATACACGCTATACTGGGGCCCAGGTGCCATCTCGTTTTATCTCTCCGCGGGGCGCGAGCCATGTGAGGTGGGAATTAACTTTCATATTCTGGGATTTGTTAGCGATTACGTGTAAGTTTATACAGACAAAACTAGGTCACAGGTTTTGTAATTTGGGCGTAGCGGGGCGGGTAGATTTGGATTTTAGGGCAGCAGGGCGGGGTTTTGCCGGCTGTAAACCGGGCAGGGCGCAGCGCCCTCCTAAACCTTGCTAGGGGAAACACTATAGTTAGAACATATTTATGCAAATAATAATGAATTACAGCTCCTTTTCCTAGGTCGGACACAAGCTCGTATCATAACAAATTAAATAATGTGTTTACGGCTCTAACGTCAATATTGTAGTGGCAAGTTCATATGATCATTTCAGAATTATCGATATCCTGCAGAAATACATGTACATAGAATGCATGTAAAATTACTATTTTAAACATGTTATTTTGTTATGATACGAGGTCGTGTCCGACCAAAGTTAGAAGCCTTGTTCATAGATATAGTTATACTGATGAAAGCCGAAACACGACGAATGCCTGTGGTCAATGCCTGCAACAACATGTTATCAATCAGTCCGCATTCGGTCAAGACAGGCCAGGTTACCTGATAAAGGAGCATAATCTGCTGCGTCTTGACCAACACTCGGCTGTACTGGGTACTCTGCTGTAACGTCATGGTCCACCACCGTATTGTCAACTTGATTCGGTCGCTCACCAACCACCACCCCTACTGTATCAGATTCCGTCACAGGCACATCTTGCTGAATCTCAATGGCAAAGTCGATTTTCCCAGAACATGTGGTCGAACTTGCATTACCGGTGTCCGATTGCACGGGGTGTGGTGGACAGACGGAACGGCCGACCAGCCTGCCAGGCTGTTCCAACATATCGTCATACTTATTGTCGACACACCACGGTGACACGGGAGGTTTGGAGGAACCGTCCACACCACAATCGTCCAAGTCGTCAAAGCTTATAACACAAGACACATCTGGCTCTTCTGTACTCATGCTGGTTTCTGCTGCCTGGAATATGGACGTGAACAATCACATCACAGATGCAATTAGCCATTCCATGCTGAGGATATGACATTTTGAGTGGGGAAAATCTTAAATATTTTCTTTAAATGTGGTTAGAAGTATATGTCATGACCACAATTTTAACCGTCTCACCGAGATGGTTCAAATGAGTGGTCGCAACATATATGACATTGAGAAATAACAAAAATAAAATACTTTAAACTAGAAAATGTGTTCATAGAACACAGATGCCACCACCTGCAGCCTTGATAGTAAAAGAACATCATTATAAGGAAGCTAATCCCTAGACAGACATTGTGGGCAAATATTATTGAAATTGGTGAAGGAGTTGTCGAGAAAACATAAAAACGTATAACGCATTTGCCTTACAAACAAGGTGAACATAAGTCCCCTGTGACCTTGACCTTTGGTGTGGGTCATATGCGAAACAAAGCACCATCCCTAGACAGACATTGTGGGCAAACATAATTGAAATTGGTGAAGGAGCTAATGAGTTATTGAGAAAACATTAAAAACTTAAGGCATTTGCCTTACAAACAAGGTGAACATAAGCCCCCAGTGACCTTGACCTTCGGTGTGGGTCGTATGTGAAACAAAGCAACATTCCTACTGGTAGGCGACCCATTTCCGGCCAAAAATCGCGTTTTTTTCGCAATAATTTTAAATGTTTACATCTGACCGTGATTTTTCACTGCAGACAATGGGGCCCGAAAAGGGGTAATTAAAAGGCCAATTAAAATACAGGAGACCCATTTTTCCGGATACTAGGATTTTCCGCGATATTTACTTTTTGTTAAGCTAAAACTGCAAAATTACAGTGAAAGTAATTAATACTGTATGGTATTGATCAAATGATAGCAATTATTGCATGTATTACTTCGAAGATACTGTTAATTACTTTATTCTATATGCTTTGCCTCTTTTCAACACAAGCGCCCGGTCCCGATAATCAAGTTCCACGTCATACAGGTGTCAACAGAAGTTGGCAGGTATGAAAACAGTTCAATTTAATAGTTTTACACATTTTTCTCGGAAATCGTCACACCTGCCAACTGGAAATAACCACCTTAATGACCAGGAACTAAAGTCGTGCACCATGACCATATACATTAGCAACTCCAACCATACAAAGTTCGTCCAATTGTGATCGTTCACCGATCTAAAAAACACATTTTTTCTACTTTCATTCATGATTCGCGTACTATCAGATTATGTCTTCCGGAATCCCGAAATAGGTTGAATGACGTCATCACAGTTTAGATTTAGCCAATCAGAGATGTTCTTTACATAGACGCTTCCGGTTGTATTATGGAAGATGGTGCATTGACCCGGTTCCAGATAATGAACGAAATTGGACAAAAAAAGTGTGTTTTTTTTATCGGTGAACAATTACAATTGGACGAACTTTGTATGGTATGGTGCACGTCATTAGTTTGAGCTGGCGATCAGCTATCGACCAAATATGACCAATAATCCACGCCGGACGGCCTCCGATTCTGTGTGAGATTCTTTCGTACACGCAACTTTCGCTTTGGATGGGGTAATCAAAACGCGAATAACTCAATAAATGCTTGAAACAGCGATTTGAAGTGAGTATATTCACACACCTAATACCTTTATCGATTGCCAGAGACATATTTCATACATTTAATCGATGTTTATTGTGTTTGTGCGAATCGGAAAAGAGAGGGCTCTTTCTATAATAGCCATATTCTTACCCACCTTTCTATAAATTGAAGATGATAATGTACGAGACCAAGTGGGTGGGGTAATGGGATTTTTTTAATAGGCATTTTTTTGGTGTCATAGGTCCGATTCTTCCACCTGTGCCTGTGCGAAGGCGGCCACAGCTTGTGGTCGAGGCAAGGCAACAGGCACGTCGCAGGCACCTGACTCCAATACCATCATGATACAGAGTTTGAGAAACGTCGAAATTAAATGCTGTTACCATTCATTTGAACCGTCTTGACGAGACGGTTCAAATGAGTTGTAACAGCATATACCTTTATAAAGAAATCTCATTTGTTTCTTTAGACTGAAATGTGTTAAAATATACCTGTGTGAAGGAGGCCACAGCTTGTGGTGGCAGCAAGGCAACAGGCGCGTCACAGGCACCCGACTCCAACACCATCATGATACAGTGTGACACAGACGTCTACATGAACATGCATCTCCAGTCGCGGTCACTTCTGAAACCAGACACTTATTCTGTCAATGCAGGGCTCATTAGGTTATACCAGTAGCCTATTTTACCAACATTGCAAAGTATACTTATCTAGCAAAGTATACTTTGAGGGAGACATTTTCAATTTAAAGATAAATTTATTAATTTTTATTATACTGAATTTATTACATTCAGTATAATAATTCTGCATACTTTTAATCATCAAATATATGCAGTCGTTAATTTTATACGAAATAATGCATTTCGGGAAAAATAAATGGTTACTCCCTCAAAGTATACTTTGCAATTTTGATGAAATCGGCTACAGATGGCTATAGTCTCAGAGCTCCAGATAAGGTGCGTATTGGCGTATTTAACACAATTATTTTAGCTGAATACGCATTGATTATCAAAAGCGCGAGTACAAAATACGCACAGCAATGTGAAAATATGCATTGATTTTCAAATTGAGTAGTGAAAATACTGTCATAAAGTTGAAAATTCACTTAGTTGAGCTGCAAAAAGCAAACAGTTTTGCAGCTCAAATAAGTGATTGTTTAAAAAAAATAATAAAAATTATCCTTTATTCCCTATTTAGTACCGGTGTAGCGGTCAGAAATCCCCCCCGCCCGAAATCCCCCCGGGGGGGAGTTTGGGCTAGCCTAGTTTCCCCCCCGGGGGGAATCTGGGCCGGCCCGAAATCCCCCCTGGGGGGATTTCCAACTAGTCAACTTTCCCCCCCACCAGTCAGAAATCCCCCCCCCCATTTTTGTTCAAACAATGA
>CM055266.1:39461690-39509055 GCA_029237695.1 Conchocele bisecta | reverse complement strand
AAAAAATTACACCAGAGCAATTGTCTCGTCGATACCTTCAATTTGATATATGACATGAACTGTTCGATCCCATTCTTGATCTCGGTCATCATTTTAACAAATCTGAAATAGCATAAGACCTTCGCTCATAACCGCCAAGTTTCGTCGAAATCGGTCAGGAGCTTCGTGAGAAGATTTTTTAAGAATTTGAACTACTTTTCCATGGCGTTTGAACTCTCTAATTAAAGGATAACCTTTTGACGGTCATCTTGGATGGCCTAATCAACCAATTCCGACAAAAAATCATCCAGAGTGATCGTCTCCTCAATACCTTCGATGTGATATATGACATGACCATATTCGGAAAAATGTGAAATTTGACCCCCCTCCCACCCCACCCCCCATTGTTGACCCCTGGGACACCACTTGGTACAAATCTGAAAGAGCATTGACTGTCGATTATTCCTGTTAAGGTACGTTGAAATCTGTCTCGCGGTTCACGAGAATAATATTTTTTAAGAATTTGACCTACGGTACTTTTCCATGTCAGCCATCTTGGATTAGGCGATGACCTCCAAATTTACAAATCTGACATGCCCCAACACATAGATAATCCCTGTGAAGTTTGACCAACATTGGCCAAGCGGTTCACAAGAAGATGTTAGAAATCTCTAATTTACAATAGGATGCCCTTTTGGCGGCATATGACATGACCATATTCAGTCAAATGTGAAATTCGGTTCATGAGAAGAAGATTTTTTCAAGAATTTTACCTAATTTTCCATGGCAGCCACTTTTGATTATGAGACGACCATCAATTTTAAACCAACATTGGCCCTGCAGTTCGTGAGAAGAAGATGTTTGAAAGTGTGGATGGATGGACGACGACGGACGAAAAGCGGTAATAATAGCTCACTTGAGCCTTTGGCAGATGAGCTAAAAAGACCACATGTTGGAGAGTAGTGGTATGTGTTGGGCACCTGTTGGCTATGAAGTTGCGCAAGTATGGTGTGTTCTAGGTGGTATAGTAAATGAGAAACAGATTTAAATCCGAAAATTTAACATTAAAAATGAAATTATGCAGTAAAATATAGCTCATGGCAAAAATAGGTCACATGTTGGATAGTGGTACATGTGTGTGTTGGGCACCCGTTGGTTATGAAGTTGTGCAAGTATGGTGGTTTTCTGTGGTATATTAAGTGAGAAACAGATTTAAACGCGAAAATGTAACATTGAAAAAATAGGTTAAGGTAAAAAACAATATTAGAAAATGTGTTCATAGAACATGATTGCCCCACATATCGCTTTGATAATAAACGAGGCAAAATTCCAAGTCCAAAAGGGGAGATACTCCATGAAATGGGTGTTGAATCAACAATCAAAATAGACTTTGCACATCTACTCATCATAAGGAAGCTACATACCAAGTTTCAGGTCTGTAGCTATTACAGTTTAAAAGTTTTACGAGTTACAAGGCAAAATTGCCAAATTCAAAGTTGAAAAGGGGGAGATGATCCATGACCCGGGGGTCGATTAAAAAATTGAAATAAACTTGGCGCATCTACTCATCATAAGGAAGCTACATGTACATACAAAGTTTCAGATATTAGGGTTTCAAAGTTTTACGACTCACAAGCCAAAATTAGAAAATTCTAAGTCGAAAAGGGGAGATAATCCAAGACCACGGGGTCAAATAAAAAATTGAAATCTACTCATGATAAGCAAGCTACATACCAATTTTCAGGTCTGTAGCTAGTATGGTTTAATATTTTTACGAGTAACAAGGCAAAATTGCCAAATTCTAAGTCAAAAAGGGGGAGATAACCCATGGCCCGGGGGGTTAAATCAAAAATCAAAATAAACTTTGCGCATCTACTCATCATAAGCAAGCTACATACCAAGTTTCAAGTCTGTAGCTATTATGGTTTAAATGTTTTACGAGTCACAAGGCCTAATTCCAAGTCGGAAAGGGGGAGATAATCCATGACCGGGGGGTCGAATCAAAAGTTTAAATAATCTTTGCGCATCTACTCATCATAAGGAAACTACATACCGAGTTTCAGGTCTGTAGCTATTATGGTTTAAAATTTTTATGAATCACAAGGTTGGTGACGGACGGAAGGAGTGAAGGACGGACAGGGTAACACTAAATACGACCGACCGAATGTAATATAGGAATTAATGGCCTTTTTGTGGAATTTATCGGGGTATAAACTTGGAAAAGTCGCGGGAATACTGGACGAAGCGATAAAAAATTACAATTTTCAAAAATTGTAATTTCTTTAAGGCCTCGTCCAGTATTCCCGCGACTTTTCCAAGTTTATATCCCCGATAAATTCAACAAAAAGGCCATTCATTCCTTATAATTGCAGCATTTGAAATAAATTCATCAATAAAATGTGTTTATTTTCCGTTTTCTTAAGAATTATTTTAACTGCGCCTGACGATTACGGAAAGTAGTTCGGCATGGGAGTTTACTGGGATATAAATTTTGGACAGACTTGCTACGGACCAATCAAATGTTAGGGAATTGTGTAAATATTTTTGTGCTGGAATTATGAAGCTATACAATTTATATAACATAAAGCCAAGACAAAATGGGTTGAAGAATTCGCGGACAAAAATATAAATTGGAAGGTAGTCTACACAAACCATTTTACAAACACTATAAGTTCTAAACTTAGGAATTTTCAGTACAAATTTTTGTAAGACAATTGTCGCTACAAACGATTATTTACATAAGTGTAGCATTGTCAGCTCCAATTTATGTGATGTTTGCGCCATGGCTCCAGAAACAAATAAGCACCTTTTTTTGGGAATGCACTATAAGCCAAATATTTTGGTCACAGCTGAATACCTTTTCAAACAATAATAATATTGTATGTAATTTTGATTGGCACACTGTTTGCTTCAGGCAATATGAGCAAGACAACAAATTTTCCAACTTTTGTATCATTCTAGGAAAATACTTTATATATACATGTAAATTACGAAACACAGAACCTAAAGGCAACACAAACTAGATTTGTCAGTAAGCCTCGCTTACTGAATGCCCCCCGTGTGGGCCCAGGTGCCCCTAAATATGTATGGAAATAGAAGTTATAACATATTTCTCTGATAAGTTTAGTGACGGACAACATGACTCCAGTATACCCCTCCACAACTCGTTGCGGGGGTGGGGGTGGGGGGGGGGGGGGTATAAATTTGAACAAGAAACGAGGCAAAGCCACGAAGGCCAGGTTTTTTCCAAGCATAGACACTTGGATAACATAATTATACCCACTTTTTGTAGACTAGATGGCCGTGGCCTGCATGTCGCGCCTTGGGGCGAGGCATGGACACTAAAAAAATAGATATAGTATAAAACTTTAACCAAAAAACTTTAACCGGACACACGGACGGACGTATGCCAAAATGCCGACGATATCGCGCTTTCCGCAAGCAGGTGTGACAATGATGATAAACACCCATGTGAAGTATCAAGGTATTGGGTGAAGCAGTTGCAGAGATATAGTACACGAAAAAACTTTAACAAAAAAATTCAAAGTAATTTGAACTTGACATAGGGCACAGGATCGCGCTTTGCTTTCGCAAGCAGGTGCGACAATGATGATCACATGTGAAGTATCAAGGTATTGGGTGAAGCAGATTGCAGAGATATAGTACACGAAAAAAGTTTAACAAAAAAATTCAAAGTAATTTGACCTTGACATTGGGCACAGGATCGCGCTTTCCGCAAGCAGGTGCAACAATGATGATAAATACCCATGTGAAGTATCAAGGTATTGGGGTGAAGCAGTGTACAGATTTATAGTACACAAAAAAACTTTAACATTCAGTATTTGACCTTGACATTGGGCACAGGGGCCGCACGGTTGGGGGTTAGAATGAAAATATGGATGATGATAAACACCCATGTGAAGTTTCAAGGTAATGGGCGAAGCAGTTGCAGAGATATAGTATAACGAAAAAGTTTTAACCAAAAAACTCTAACCAGACGTACATTAAAAAGTTAACGTTGAAAATGGCTAAGTCAATTACGTAGAAATAATAGGTGAAGGTAAAAAAATGGTCACATGTTGGATAGTTGTATGTCGTAGGCACCCCTTGGTTATGAAGCTGTGAAAGTTTGGTGGTCCTAGGTGGTACAGTACCAAAGAAATGGACTTAAACACGAAAACTTAACATTGTAAACGCGAAAAAAACTTTAACAAAAAAATTCAAAGTAATTTGAACTTGACATAGGGCACAGGATTGCGCTTTCCGCAAGCAGGTGCGACAATGATGATAAACACCCATGTGAAGTATCAAGGAATTGGGTGAAGCAGTTGCAGAGATATAGTGCACGAAAAAACTTTAACAAAAAAATTCAAAGTAATTTGACCTTGACATTGGGCACAGGATCGCGCTTTCCGCAAGCAGGTGCGACAATGATGATAAAACACCATGTGTAAGTATCAAGGTATTGGGTGAAGCAGTTGCAGAGATATAGTACACGAAAAAACAAAAAAATTTTAAAAAAAAAAATTCAAAGTAATTTGACCTTGACATTGGGCACAGGATCGTGCTTTCCGCAAGCAGGTGCGACAATGATGATAAACCCACCCATGTGAAAGTATCAAGGTATTGGGTGAAGCAGTTGCAGAGATATAGTACATCTTTAACAAAAAAATTCAAAGTAATTTGACCTTTGAACAAAAAAATTGGGGCAAACAGGATCGCCTTTCCGCAGCCAGGTGCACATGGGGATGATAAAACACATGTGAAGTATCAAGGTATGGGGTGAAGCAGTTTGCAGAATATAGTACCACGAAAAAAACTT
Organism: Conchocele bisecta; assembly: GCA_029237695.1. Lineage (NCBI taxonomy): Eukaryota > Metazoa > Mollusca > Bivalvia > Lucinida > Thyasiridae > Conchocele > Conchocele bisecta. The sequence goes on along the minus strand of CM055266.1, from coordinate 39,504,254 downwards.
TAACAAAAAAATTCAGGTAATTTGACTTGAACAATTGCACAGGATGCGCTTTTCCCAGCTGGTGCAACATGAGATAATACCCATGTGAAGTATCAAGGTATTGGGTGAAGCAGTTGCAGAGATATAGTACACGAAAAAAAATAACAAAAAAATTTCAAAGTAATTTGACTTGACATTGGGCAAACAGAAAAAATCGCGCTTTCGAAGCAGGTGCGACAATGATGATAAACACCCATGTGAAGTATCAAGGTAATGGGTGAAGCAGGTTTGCAGAGATATAGTACACGTTGGGGGAAAAAAAAAAACAATTATTTCAAAGTAATGATCTGACATTGGGCACAGGTGCGCTATGGTAGAATGAAATATGGATGATGATAAAAACACCCATGTGAAGTTTAAGGTAATGGGCGAAGCAGTTGCAGAGATATTTTAAGTATACGTAATTTAACAGTTAAAAAGTTAACGTTGAAAATGGCCAAGTCAATTACATAGAAATAATAGGTGAAGGTAAAAAAATGGTCACATGTTGGATAGTTGTATGTGGTAGGCACCCCTTGGTTATGAAGCTGTGAAAGTTTGGTGGTCCTATGTGGTACAGTACCAAAGAAATGGACTTAAACACGAAAACTTAACATTGTAAACGCAAAAACTTAACATTGAAAATGGCTAAGTCGACTACGTGGAAAAAATGGGTCAAGTTAAAAAAAAAAGTAACATGTTGGATAGTGATATGTGGTGGGCACCCCTTGATTATGAAGCTGTGAAAGTTTGGTGGTCCTAGGTGGTACAGTAACAAAGAAATGGACTGAAACACGAAAACTTAACATTGATTGTGGACGCCGCCCGCCCGGCTTTCGCCAATCCAATAGCCTGGATTTTTTTTCAAAAAACCTGGCTAAAAAAGTAACATGTTGGATAGTGATATGTGGTGGGCACTCCTTGATTATGAAGCTGTGAAAGTTTGGTGGTCCTAGGTGGTACAGTACCAAAGAAATGGACTTAAACACGAAAACTTAACATTGAAAACGCGAAAACTTAACATTGAACATGGCTAAGTCAATTGCGCGGAAAAAATGGGTGAAGTTAAAAACAAAGTAACATGTTGGATAGTAATATGTGGTGGGCACCCCTTGATTATGAAGCTGTGAAAGTTTGGTGGTCCTAGGTGGTACAGTAACAAAGAAATGGACTCAAACACGAAAACCTAACATTGATTGTGGACGCCGCCCGCCCGCCCGGCTTTCGCCAATCCAATAGCCTGGATTTTTTTTCAAAAAACCTGGCTAAAAAAAGTAACATGTTGGATAGTGATATGTGGTGGGTACCCCTTGATTATGAAGCTGTGAAAGTTTGGTGGTCTAGGTGGTACAGTACCAAAGAAATGGACTTAAACACGAAAAACTTAACATTGTAAACGCGAAAACTTTACATTGAAAATGGCTAAGTCGACTACGCGGAAAAAATGGGTCAAGTTAAAAAAAAAGTAACATGTTGGATAGTGATATGTGGTGGGCACCCCTTGATTATGAAGCTGTGAAAGTTTGGTGGTCCTAGGTGGTACAGTAACAAAGAAATAGACTCAAACACAAAAACTTAACATTGATTGTGGACGCCACCCGCCCGGCTTTCGCCAATCCAATAGCCTGGATTTTTTTTCAAAAAACCTGGCTAAAAAGGAATTGCAATGAATAGAAATAAGCTCATAGTTCATGAACGAAAATGGAATGTTATCCAATTAGACTAACACTCATTTGGAGATACATGTACACGTACCTTCTGATCATACATATAAATATTACAGTTAGTTATAACAGCATATACCATAATAGTATCGTATTGTGTTGTGTTGCTCAACATTTAATATTTGCTAAACCATCTTCGCCATATCTCAACATACTATTTCGACTCTATTCCCTCATCTACATAACATTCTGAAATAAATCCAACCTAACCATGTATGAACAATACGCTATATTCTATAACTATTTACAATTCTCGTAGTTGATTGTAAACAAGGATTGTAACCTATAAATACATGTTGTTTAACTGCTTGTAACTAATGTATTGTGGTATACGACTATGTATGGAAATAAAAACTTAAAACTTAACACTACATGCCCCCCTCCCCTATCGTGGTGGGGCATAAAAAGGTCGCATGTTGGATAGTGGTATGTGATGGGCACCTGTTGGTTATGAGGTTGTGCAAGTATGATGGTTCTAGGTGGTACATGTACAGTAACAGAGAAATGGACAAAACACAAAAACGCCGCCGGACCGTCCGCCAATCCATCAAAACATTTTACCAAACTAGAGCAAGTGAACAGGGGCTCACAGATACACCCGGCCGACGCCTTGTCCGACCAACAAATATTTTCTAAGTCATTTGGCATTGACACTTGGCATGGGGGCAGCCGTTTGTTTTTTGCAGCTCAACTAAGTAAATTTTCAACTTTATTACAATATTTTCACTAATCAATTTGAAAATCAATGCGTATTTTCACATTGCTGTGAGTATTTTGTACGCCCACTTTTGATAATCAATGTGTATTCTGCTAAAATAAGTGTGTAAAATATGTCAATACGCACCTTATCTGGAACACTATATCACATTGCAAATATTTATCACTTGTGGCAAGGTCAGCTGTCAATCTGCAACACAAAGTGGAGTAACTACAGATGTAAAGTCGACTTGTGCACATCCCTGGTATTTGCCCCACACTATTGATGTAAAAGAATGTAATTGACCTCTAAATGTCTACACCCATATACAGAACTGAAATCCTTGACACAAACATAGAACCCATTACTGCATTAGATATTGTGAACACTCAATGCAAACAGGTTTTCTTAGAAAACCCTGTGTAATTAATGGTTACACAAACAGCAAATAAGTTTGTGCATATACTAACTTTACTAAACCTAGTTGTGGAAACACAACACTCATTATATATACTCCCATAGCAGGGGCATATAGCTTATTCATTACTACACAAAGGAAGGTTCTGTGCGGGACTGTCTATGCTGTCACTGATGCTGATGATTCACGACAATGAGAAAATAGTTACTTTTCCACAATTACACTAAAGCAGGCCCTCATTCAGCGTTTTTAGCAATTTAATTAGCACCACATATTCGGAGACAAGCCTTGTCTCGCAAAAGACAAAAGTTTGACTCTGTATCTGGAAGAATATGATAATGGTTACGGTAGTTGTACCCTTCTTGTGGCCCCATGTAAAGTCTATGGAAATCTAATAAAAAAATGTACTCCTATAGCTATTTACACAAATAAACCATATGCATGTGATTAGTAAGTCTTTATGCAGATACTGATACCTATAATATGGAGTACACTGAACGACTAAAGAAACTGAAACTGCCAACAATGAAATATAGATGGGCACAAGGAGATATGATAGAAACATACAAAATAATGGCCGGCGCATATGTTAAAGCATGTCACAACAGGAATGTTTAAGAAGTCGAATTCAGAAAGAACGAGAGGACATAAATACAATTTCACAACCAGAGTAGTTGAATGAAGATTGGAATAACCTGCATGAATAACCTGACCCGGTGCCAGATCCATACCACATCAAATCACTTGGCCCTTCCCCTAAAATAGGATTACGAATAATCGTGATACTCATATAAGGGGTATAACCAGATTCAACCGTCCCATACAAAATGCCAAAGACGTATGTGAGTGTCAAAACTAGGTCTCCATTCGAAATTCCGGTAAGGATGAACCTGATAATTAATCAGAGGCGCCGGAGCTGGTGTGGCAGGGGTGGTGGCCGCCGCCCCAATATTTTGGCAAAAAATCTACAAAAATGTGTATGAGATACCTATTAAAGTTGTCTCTTAAATGCAGCAGAATGCAGGAAATGGCATCTATAATTAAAAAAAATTCTGGCGGGGGGGGGGGGGGGGTGCATGCCCCCAGACCCACCTACCACTCCTTTACTTCGCTCAGGTCAACATTCACCTCCCCAATATGTATTTGCATCCAGCGCCCCTGTTAATTGCCCATCGCATGCTCCCACCTGCCAAACACCCAAGCGGAGGTGAGACCATAGAAGAAGACAATAATGAAGAAGATGCGAACATAGTGGTACTAGATGCCAGTGTCCACAGAAAAACGTAAAGTATAATATGCACACACCTGTAATATGCAAAGAATAGACCAATTTTGATGGAGTACAATGTCACGTATATTTATGTCTCCACACAGGTATGTAGCAGACAAATTACACATGTAAAACATTAAAGTGTGCTTATCATATTCGAACTACAGCATTTTGGTGTCATTTCTTCGCTGGCAGTATCTGCATGTAGAGTTATTGAACACAAAAAACTGGTACATGTATATGGTTTATTGGTGTAAGCAGCCATCATTTTACGAGTAGGGATTTTTTTATTAGATATCCATAGACTTTACTACATGTGGCCACAACCCAGCTGCCACAACCGCAACCCAAAATGTTATGGTGTTGTTCTGGAACAAGTTATAGGGTGTTAAAACTTTTATAAAATTTGACACAGTAAGATTTGTTCACTTTATTTACTGATCAATGAATCAACAGTTGTGAGAAAATACAATCAGCAATTCAAAATGATCATTTACAAATGATCATGTTGCGTCACACTAACAGATCTGTGTCATTTAGAGACCTGGGGATGCCGCATTGTTTCTTGTCGTATTCACATACACGTTGGTCGATTGCACGGAGTCAATAATTGCAAATATGTAATAGTTATACAAAATTCAATATGTGAACTATAACAGGACTTGTTGTTTGTCCTGTCTTTTCACTCCGCCCCTCAACGTTCTTTCAAGTCAGTATATATGGTTTATGTGATTGGTGGTGCGACTCTGAAGTAAGCGTGTGCATGGGTAGTAACAGATTTGTTTGGGCAAACAATAAATGAGAATATAAAGCAATAATAAACTAAAAATAGAGGAATGTCCCACAAATTACATTATCACTACAAAAGTTATTCCCCCTTTAACATGTTTAAATGTAATGGTTCTTAAATTTACTTCTAGACAGCAGGTCCGTATACCCACGGTATAAGCAAGTGGATTATCTCCCTTCACACAGTTATAGATAAGTACGTTTAAACACTATTGCTTCCAGCATAACTGTACTAGACAATGCGCTTATATGATTTTATATAGCTCAATAAATAAATGTAAACATGTTCATAAAAGCACACAAGTCAAAACCATCACGAACACAGTAAACTGCGATCGTGACAAAGTACGGTCAATGACCTTTTTTCAAACACATTTCAAATAATTATTAAGCGGAAATATCCTGCATTACATGCACATAACCTGCAGTTTATGAAAGACATAATAAATACATATACTGTATGTTACAATTTGTTCTAGTATATTCGTTAGCACATTACGTACATCTTCTATCGATATTGTTTATCGTAAACATCGACACAAATTATCGCCCGTATATCGGCTCAGTTACCTTCTTGTAGTGTCGTTGTTAGCCAATAAAAATACATTTTGGTCGCTTACCTAAATAATATTATCATTAACAAAGCTACCAGTAAAAAGTGAGACCATATCTTTCGCCAGAAGTGAAGAAAATAGCTTTATATTGACACTCTTCTCACAACACGATAACAAAAATGGCGGCGATCCTTGAAGAACATCGTTTCGTGACGTCACAACATCTCGATATGAGCAATAATCGCGTCGGTGACATCACGAATATCGATAAGCGGGAAGATTCGATCGTGCCAATAAAGCGTACAAGATGGAACTTTTTAATTAAAGCCTCAAATTATAATTCTGAAATGTTGGTAGTCAACTGCATGATATCTATTTTAAGAAGAAAGACCTTAATGTAGGCTCAGGACAAATAATTAATTAATATCCAAAGTAAATGTCCCTGAATATAATCATTAAAATCATTAAATTAGTATAGCCCCATTTTTCCTTTGTTTTATTTATATAAAGATTGTTTATTTGCTGTAGCGCGTGTTTGTAATGTGTTTGAAACATACTTCGCCTGATGATATATAGTTATTTATTAATTATTATAGAAAATTAAAGATACATGCCCACTCAGTATAGGTTATACTATAAGTAGACAGGTAGTTTTGTATATTCTGTAGATATGACATGTTCTGGCAAATTAAACATTCATTCACCATTGGCCCACATATTGATTAGCAGTAAATTACGTACATTTTACATCAGACGTAAATTTCCACACTGATATCAGGGGCGATCAACTGTTAACAGACATCAATTATACTATTTATTCTCTGTTCTTAGATTTTGATGTGCAATGATCATACTCTATAATCTGTCCAGAATATTATTTTAATTAATATAAAGAACATGTTGTGCCTACTGACTGCAGAGGCGTCGCAGCTGGGGCCGTGGCCCCAGTATTTTGGCGTGACGGCCCCAATATGTTGGCAACTTGCGGCAGGTTTTCTAGGGGGGGGGGGGGTCCCCGTCCTACGATGCGCATCGCGTTATTAACCATTTTTTACGAAAGGGTCTCGCGGCCCCAGTGTCAGCTGCCTTCCGACGCGCCTGCTGAGTGGGCATGTACGTACCTTTAAAAGACACGCACTGTCGTTGGGATTTCCCCCGTCCCCTAGCTGTTGCTGTAATATTGCAAATAGTAACAAAGCACAACAACTACAACGACAGGCCAACAGCATAACATCGTGTGGCTGGTCGAAGACCATGAGCTATATGGCAGATATGTATGGTTCTCAACACCAAAATTTAAAAGCACATATATACATGCTGGAAACAAAACAATCAACCAAGAAAGTAAGACAAAGAAAGACGTAGCTAACAACACAGCACCTATAATCAATGTTGAAAAAGATAAAGCTGTATGTGAAATTTTCTAGAATAACATGGAATTCAGCATGCAAATACATGATCAGGTGAACAAAGTCAATAGGAACGTAGGTATGATATTCGAGACATTTATTTGTATGAACGGTAAAATACATGTTTTTTACCCTATTCAAATCGATAGTATGACCACACATTGAATATGCATCAGTGGTCTGGTCACCTTATCTGAAAAACCATAAAATTACAATATTGTAAGAGCGACAAGGGTGACATTAGACTTAGCGGAACTTCCCTACTACAAAAGGTTGAGAACTCTAGGCTTACCAAATATAGAATCTAAGAGACTTTGAGCTGACATCGTTCAAGTATGTACACAATCTTAAATGGTACTGCATGACTTCGATCGCCAATAAAGACAAACTTTTCATGGTGAGCAACTATGTATCAGGCAACTATGGTAAACTCACTGTTCAAAGCTAAACAAGAAACAGACTAGGAGTGGATTAAGGAGGAATATGTTTGGTTATAGCGTATTGGATACCTGGAGACAAACTGTGGTAACTGCACCTGCTCCACAAGTCAACGAATTCGAAAGTAAGTTCAGCACACACTGGCTTGGGCATCCAAAAGATCCAAGTTCTTTTAGAAGCAATATCGATGTGAAAACAATTAGGGCAATTTATTTATAAAAATAATCATTAAAAGGGAAACTAAACATCAAGTTTATATACTGCTTCAACAGCACATATCCGGCCTATTCAGCCTCTGTGAACTGTATAAATGGATCTACATAAAGCATCAGGCCCGACACATGGTAAACTTCTGATTTTTAAAGTCTATCTTAAAATTCTGTTGGTAGGCTATTTATAAGTATTCCGTTCTTTCAGAATGAGGTGACAGTTAAAAAGAAAAGAAAATAGCAGAGCAGTTAATTAAAAAAGAAAGAGTGCTACAGAATGAAAAGTGCAGTGGAATGCATGGATGATAGTGTTGTCGATTAATATATCGATTAGATCACAGTGAGCTTAAAAGGGATAAAGGAGTACTTCCAATTAAGGTCTCTGACTGATCAATATATTTTAAATGAGTCCACTTTTTGGCAATATAACAATATCAGACGGGAGTGTGTTCCATTCCACTACAGCCAGAGGAAAGAAGGAAAACGTATAGTACTTGGTCTGCGGTGGCCAGAATGAATCTATTTGCGAGTGGACGAGACTGTCGAGTGTATTTCGTCGGATGTTGTAGTTGTGACGTCACTGGGGCGGCAACAAGCTCATGAATACTATTGTAGAACATACACAGTCACGCGCCTACTTGTCCGTTTTAAGAGTATGCCAGTACAGTGCACACAACATGAGTGACACACTTGCATATGGAGAATAATTGTTGGTAACTCATCTGTCTGCTCCATGCTTCACCATCTCCTGTTTGCAGATGTTTTCTTGGTATATAGACTCCATACAGTGATGCATATTGCAGTATTGGACAGACACGTGAGTTGTAGGCAGTCTGTCGTATGCCCTGGCGTTTTGCTTGACATTTATTTTAATGAATGGAGTGCGTGGCTGAGTGGTCTAGAGCGTTAGACTGCTGGTCCTACGGTCGTGGGTCCGAACCTCATCAGAGGCAATGTGTTGTGTCCTGCAGCAAGACACTTTGTCCACACTGTAAATGGGTACCGGTTATAATTACCGGGAAAGTCGATTGTATATATATATATATATATATGTATATATGATAACAATTTGGACTAGTTACCGGGTCTGGTCAAAAGTAAGTGATCATTTGGTACTATCATTTACGTTTACATGTTACACTGAATTGAAGAAATCTACCATGAACAAATTGAACTACTTCAAAGGCAACTATAATGAAATGAATGAAGAGTTTAGGAACATAAAATTGGGAGGAGATGTTGACGAATACGACTCTGGACGCTGCTTGGAGTAACCTTGCTGAAACAATTAAAACATCCTCCGAGAAAAAAAACATAAATATTGTTAAATAAGGATATATAACACCACAGCGTAAAAGGCTGTATGTCAACAATTTGTAAGTGCATAAACGTACAAAGTGGAAGTCATATCAATTTAAGTACATATGAACAAAATATTAGCAAAGTATATAAAAGACAACAACACGCTCTTTTCAAGCATGTGCGGTCAAAATAAAAAACACGAAATGGACAGTTGTCGTTTGGAAACGACCCAAGTCGAACTAACACATGCAGACATTGAGAAAGCAAATACTAACAGAAACAGAACTAGTACAGTCATTTACAATGATATAACAGAACTCTTTAGATGAAGGTACATGAATGTTACCAAAATATTGGAAACTCGGAAATATTATAGAACTCTACACCCTACAAGTCTGGGAAAACAAAATCAAAATTTGAGAACATTAGACCTATAGGTTTGACTTCAATTCCTGGTAAATATGCGGAAAAATAATTAGAAATACTAGCTGTTGTTGAACACATGAAAAGAAACAATTCGTTTACAAAGCATCAAAGCACATTAGAAAACTGAACAGATGGAATATACTGTAAAAAGGAAGTGCATGGATATACTCTATATAGACCTGCAAAAGGCATTTGATACTGTACCCCACAATAGACTCTTAAAAAGTTAAAAGGGTATGGAACTGATTGAAACATTTACAGCTGGATGGAATCTGAAGGAAAACAAACAAAGAAATTTAATAGACATTGAGAAATCAGAATGGACTGAAATTCATAGTGGAATCCCGAAAGGGAGTGCTAGGCCCGGTGTTATTCATAATCTGCGTAAATGATCTCGCAGATGTTGTTGACTGCATGATCAAAATGTTTGCAGGCGATACACACTTATATGACAAAGTAGATGGTGTTGAAGAGCCAGCTACAATACAACACAGCCTTGATACAAGGCAAATAGGATTAAATAAAAACAAATGTTAACAACTGCATGTAGGCAAAAACAACAACAAATACTAGTTAAATTGGAGTGACATTTGATTTTAAGTTAAAATTTATATTTAAAATGTAACATATCAACATTCAAATCACCAAAGCTAATAGGAACACGGGCATCATATTTAGAAGATTCACATATATTAACAAAGAATCATTTGTAACCTTGTACAAATCACTCAAGGGATCCAACCTAGAGTAGTATTCATGCGTCTGGTCTCCAATGTACAAGAAAGACACCATGGCCATAGAAAATGTACAACGAATAGTCTCGAGAATGTTTGCAAACTTTTATTCTGAAAGGTTAAAAATCCTCGTATTACCATCTACTAGAGGCTACAAATACAAACTGTTCAAGAAAATAGCACGTCTGAGTAGTAAGGAGCACACCATCAGCCACATAGTAGTTGAAGTCTGGAATATTTTCCCCGATAGTATTGTAGAAGCACCAAGTGTAAATGTAACGCCTTTGAAAGTCATCTAAACAAATTATGGCACTTGTATCCTTCAAAAATTAACCCTAAGTGATATTCATAAAAGCAGAAGACGTAAAAATGCAATAAGCACAAAGTATTATGTTTTTACATAATATAATAAATGGTCCACAAATAAGCTTCAAAGAAGCTTACAAAGAAAGACTCGACATCGGTAAGTTCAAAATATGATCCTGCACATAATCTCCGAAAGGGGTGTTGCAGTATAGATATATATAGATGAATCATAGAACCGTATTTGCAGAACTTGCAACTTTGTTACTATCGGTATTTTTTACTTATTAGTGTTCACACACTGGTTAATTTCTGTAGCAGGGTAGACATTAACGAAGACAACACCATGTAACGACCTTACCAATTATTAAACATTTTCCTTGTTAAATGCGTAAAAGTCACAGAGTCTGACATTAGATGATGAGCCGGCCTTAAGAATCAGGCTGAATTCTGGGCTATCAGAGAGGCGTATCGGTTTGACGGTCACAGTAGGAAGATGATAAGAATAGAGCAATAGCATGTACTGGCAGGATAATTGAATACATATTGGTCATGATTCAGAGAAATCAAATTCATACGGAATAGCAAATATTAAAAGGGGATAGATCTAGCCTATGTGGAAACTAATACGTTCGAAAAGCGTAGAACCCATAAGTTCACTACATTTCCAGTTATTCCTTGAATGGCGTTCGGCAGTTCAATTCTATTCTATTCTATGATTTGTGTATTCCTCCTATTTGTAGGAGCACTAATAGATAGCTCTTAATGGTAGTTCGATATTTGCCAACCCTCTCTAGCCCACACAAAATCCATGCAAAATGAAAATGAAACAGTCCAACTATAGCTGAGGTTGAGCTTCGCTGAGGATAAACCAGTAAGACAGTCCACTCCTGAGCACAAAACCCAGTGAACACTCTCAGAAGTGGGGAATACGTACATTTCTAAAGAAATGCCCAATCAACTGCAGTATAAACGGCATATACGGGTGCGTGATTATGGTTGTGCGTTTGATGCTATCTGATATACGCACACACACGTATACACCTACAAGTCTAGAATCTTCTTTGTTGTACGTCCAACCAGTATAGTTGGTGCATCCGAATTGGTCGATAGTTGTCGATTAGTTGTCATTTATACGTTTCTATATCATTAACTATATGTCTATTGAGTGATTGGAAGCATCCATAATGCAAAAAACTTCTTTAAGGTTGGCTCTGTTTTTTTTTATCTACTGGAGACGTCTGACATTCAGACTTTTTGATAATCTTTCCAGTTTTGTAAGGACATCTTGGATATCTGGGAGGTACGGTCTAACCAATCGTGTACAGTCCACACTTAGCGCCGTTAGAAGATTCCTCGATGACAGTTGTTGCCACGTTGGAGTACCAAGTTGATCGATGCGGACATGTTGCATCTCGTTTATCATTCGCATTCTAGCTTGTGCAAGCGCTGCATGTGCATCTAGTAACCATATGTTCACGATCTTCAAGCTGAAGCTATAGTAACGGACAGGTGTCTTCCATCTCGTATTTGTTAAATATGGCCTTATTTGTTTGTAGGAGGTAGGTACCTATGAGTAGTCGGACTGTGCAGATTCCCTTTCAAACGTCCACCATATTAGAATCGACGGTGTTCCATACTGGGTGTGTATTTCCGATCTTTAGGATAGATGTGTTACAGAGATTAAGGTTACATTACCAAATATCACTTATTTCCTTCAAAATGCTCTGAAAACAACAAAATCGACCCTAACAAGTTCGTTTGTATTGTTCATGATATTGAGATTTCTCATATCGCACCGTATCTGACACCTATACTGAGCCAGGCAATGAATTAGTCATCGCATACATCTCCTGTTTATGTGACTTACTGGCGAGAGGTGGCGCTGTAAAAATAATCGCTATGATGTAGCAGTAGTACAGTTTCCCTGATTGGTCGATATATGTTTCTTATAGAATAACTTGTGGATTTAACTGACATCATTTCTTGGTTGCATAATTTCTTCGTTTTTTGTATTGTTTAATATATTCGTTAATCGTGATTACTCATTCACCTAGTTATACTTGGATTATTTATACGCTGGTTGCAATCGTCGGCGAGGACGATCTGTGCCGCAGTCGGTTTGTAATTCGTGGTCAAATTAACACACAGCCGAGCCATAATCAGAAAAAATGAGGAATTAAATGTTAATTGGTATTTTTTTACAAAGTGTCTAGTTGTCTCCGACATTCGTAATGTATTGCATATATGTGTCAGTTAAGCATACTTGTGTTTTGACAATTTCGAAATGAAATAAATTCTTTATTTTGAGCTGCCATTATCACGTGTGTATCTACGTTCAAATGGATGCCGCCGGTTGCCATTAATTGTTCTGCATATCAAACAGCATATTTGCTGATTTGACCGCTGGGAAATAGGAGAGTGGATTTTAGGACAGGTTTATTCTGAAATCAACGAAGCCACACCAATTTCATGCTGATTGGTTTAATCCTTTTGTATCGTCGTAATCCGTGACAAACGTGTGAAGCTACGTACAAACGTTTGCCCGCCGGATGTCAACAACAATGCGGCATAGCAAACCACTTATCTGATGACTTGACCGCTGGGATTAATTAGGTGAGTGGATGTTGGGACAGATGTATGTTGAATCAACGAGGCCACATGCACCATTTCCAAGCTGATTGGTTGAATCCAGTTTGAAAGATATGGATTTTTCTTTTGGACATATATGGAAGATGGAAGAATTGATAAACTGTGCACATCAGGATGCTTCATACAGATTCGAAAATCAAATATTGATGGGAGTGTTGTATCTAAACATGCATGCTTGTTATATTACATGACTAACAGTTTTGTAACTTGAATATTAATATCCCCATGTTTATTTATCCGTGATAGTTAAGGGAAATACGTTACTGTTTTCGAATACTCGAATTAATTAATGGACAAACGCTGTAGTGTTTCTAATATATTTGCCTACTGTCTTGTTTCAAATAAATACAAAATGTATGGACATGAGGTTACAAAACTACAGATGTTTTCCGGAATAAAATAGTTGTTTTGCGTTACTTATAGCTTCGTCCTATATATGGCTGTGACTGAAAAAAATCGGGCTTGCGTGATTTGTGACCAGTGTAGATCATTATCAAATATAACACTCCTGTAGCCTAAAAATGATCCAGATTGCTTGTTAGTGTGTTCCATTGATGGAATGGGCAAACGTTCATATACTGATCAGTCTGTGCGGATTTACACTGGTCGCAAAAGCCCTATAAGCCCCATGTTGTGTTTGGCGTATTGACCCTCTCAGTCGCAGAGCCCGGGTGACGCAATTAATCGCTCTGATAAGCACAGCGGTTGACATAAGCCTTCAAAAAACGTTGCCGCGGGCAGGGCCTATACAATAATATTCGGTCACTGGCCCTCCAGTGCATTCCACCCCCATAGCAATTGGAGCGACTAATTTCCCCGCTAATGGCCCCCTATTTGGCGTTCCTTAATTTGACCCAATGTACAGCATTGTAAATGGACAATAGCCGCCCACAAGAGTTATCTTATGATAAAGAATGTGAAACGGAAATACACTTAGCTGTACTAAAATACATTAAGGCGACAGGGTACTGGAATAAAATATAACATAATACCGCTGCTCCAAAAATATAAAAAATAATAATAATAAATTCTGCACAATTAAATGATATAATGAATCATACTTCAAAATACAATACATATACACATGTATACACCGGTACTAAGGGTAGGAACAAAATAAAAATACGATGGAGTTGTCCTAGCTAAGTTATGTCCGTGACACTAGGCCCCATTGTCTCCTTCCCAGATATGAAAACTACTGTAAATATCGTCACTGGTTGACAATGTTGCAAGATCCATGTACGCAGCTTATGTTTACAATTATGATGTATATACATGTAGTTAACGTTAACGTGTATTAGGTGGGGTGCGGTAGCCCAACACAATCAGAACCAAATCTCAAAACATAGCAACATATAACTACTAAAAAAAAAAACAAACAAACAAAACTCCGTGAAGATGTCTATGGGGATTTAACATGGGGAAATTGTTTTTTCGCAATAAAATCAATATTTGACCAAATTTCATGAAATAAAAAGAAGGCTCATTCTTAAATTTTCCTTTAATTTAATATTATCGAAAATAATATTGTTTTTGAATTGTCTTTATAGCCGTAAAATTTGGGCAGCTTTCGTGAAACAGACTATAATATAAATATAAGACAAGTGATCCACCAATGGGTCTGTACTCGATCGGAACTGGCCTGGGAAAGTATCTCTGGTATGGATTGCCTTATCGAGGATTAGTACTGGGAAATTAACGAGACGATATGTACAGGCTCGTGTAGGTAACGCATGAAGTTAAACTAAATAAATTAAGACAAACCCAATCTGAAAAAGTCGATTAGTATCAGGCTGTAAACATAAATATAAGACAAGTGATCTATTACATGTATTAGGTGGGATGCGGTAGCTCAACCCAATCAGAACCCAATCTCCAAACATAACAGCATATAGGTTGTATATATGTTATATCATCAATACATGTACATTGAAACAATGTATTTAGTGCTCATCCTTTCCCAATAACATTACATGTGAATTTCATGTTTTTTTTTTAGAATCTTAAGTTAAATGTGCCTGTATGCGGGAGGTATATAAATGTACGTATACATGTATGTTTCGTGTGAGGCATTATACTTTGGTATGCGGACGCCGAGAACCCGATACGTGGGAGCTTCACCTGAGCCAGAAGCTGGCACTGTGTACCACTGTTGATTGTTTCGCATGATACAAACGAATGTGAAAGTGCAAACATGAATACATGTACATGTACTTCACGTGTACAGGCTCATGTGGGCTAAAACATGAAGTTAAACTAAATAAATTAAGACAAACCCAATCTGAAAAAGTCTATTACATATTAGTATCAGGCTGTAGATATAAATATTAGACAAGTGATCTCTCCCCCATCCAATGGGTATGTACTCGATCGGAACTGGCCCGGGAAAGTCTATCTGGTATGGATTGCCTTATCGAGGATTAGTACTGGGATATTAACGAGACGATATGTACAGGCTCGTAGGGGCTAATACATGAAGCTAAACTAAATAAATTAACGCAAACCCAATATCCAAGCATAACATAGTATAACCAGTATGACAACCAATACATTCGACAATATATAGATGTATATATATATAGATTACCTATGTATTAATAAATATACATATCACTGCCCACCCCTCCCTCTGTACCATACACAATTCCGATGACACCATATACATGGACTAGGACAACTTGCAACCTCTACCCCAACTCCCACTGACCAATAATCGTCTTCCAATACTGGCGACCGCACCCTATACTTTTTTTTTATTATTATTTCTTTTTTTACTTCTTCCATTTTACTTCTTCCACAGAGGTTAATAATGGCAGCCAATCGCCTCCTGTTTAACCCTTTATCATGTTCTCTTGTTTTAAAAGATATGTTGTAGAACCAATGGATATCGTTGCGGTGTGGCCGGGCGCCGGGCACAGAGTGAAAGTAGCTGATGCCGTCATTTGGACCGGCAGTAAAGAGCAGGCATTGGTCCCCGGTAGCTGTTCGATCACAGCTCTTCACCTCTACACCGACGTATGTGAAGTTGTCATTACTTGCCGGAGGAGGTGGTTTTCCCCGGGTACTCCGGTTTCCCCACCATTCATTTCACGGAGTAATGCAGAATAGACCGGGGAATTGGCCGCCCCGCCCGCATTACTCTTATTAAACATTATTGACTGTAATATGCATCGTCTGAAATCAAATTTAACATGTTGGACCATGACCGGCGGTATGGTATGGGCCACTCACTAATATATGGGCAATTGCTATCCACCGCCGTGTATTATCTTCTCTTTTTCTTTCGTCTTCAGAATATGTGAAACACATTGTCATATAACCAAATAGTAACAGATAAACGCCACACCTGAACTCGAATAATTGCAAATCGTATATAACGATAAGCCGCGAAACGACAGTACTGGGCCCGAAAACATATACATCATACTTTGCATAACCAAATATCGATCATTCCCGGCCTGATATGTTATGCCCTGACCAATCGTCAAATATCATCATTATATAGGATAACACTGTTACGGCTGAGTCTCCATATATCACATGCACTCACACTCAGCCTTTTTCACGGTCTTACATACCGGCTTCGTGCGATAGGAGAATGAACTAGCTAGGTTAAATTAACCGCCTCATTGCCTCCTTCATTTAATGCACATATTTCGACTGTATGGCAAATATTAGTAAATTCGGAAACAAACGGGCCAACGGTCATTGACCTGCCACTTTTGGGTTCAAATGACGGGTTTGGAAGGTCCTCGAGCCAATTCCTACCCTTAAATATAAAATAAAAAAAAAAAAATCCAAAAAAATAAATAAAAATATCTTATGACATTTTGACCAACATAGCACCCGGTCCATCTACACATCTGACAGTTCTGATAAGTGTCTACTCTGTTACCCTCCTGGTGACTGATTTGGCATTATATGCAACTACTATCGGGGAAAAAATAGATTAATTGTAACCTGACGATGTAAATATACATATTATACAGAATGGTATTCAACAGCTGTTGAAAATTACATAGTACTGTCCATTTTGTCACCCACTGTCGCACTTCAGAATGTATTTTGTAACTCAGTAGGCTACTGTCTGTTCCACGTTTTCCTGCCGACGAACTTTTGGCTATTAAGTACATTAAATCTAAAATATATTTAAATGTAAGTATTTTCAATAATAAAAAAGTCACCCTCCACCCCCCCCCCCCCCCCCCCCCCCCCACCCCCCAATTTTATAGCGAAAAAACAATAGATTTTTTTTAAATAATTTGTATTTGTGGACCGATTTTTAAAAGTTAACTTTTGTTTTACATCATTTCCAAGCTCTCTCTATATAACCAGGTTTCGGAGTCAATTTATTTCGCAATATAATCAATAGTTTATGGAATTTCATCCAAAAATTTTTTGTGGAGAGGGTGACATTTTTGTCATTGATGAAAAAGTACTTTTTTAATAACCAAAAGTTCGTCGGCAGCAAAATGTGGAACAGACAGTAGGTCATTATTATTTATACATTGTAACTAGGGTATGTATGTTATACAAGCGCTCTAATGAGCTCGAGTCAAAGAGTCTGTTGAACTGTTAAAAGATAGGAACGGACTCGCTGGATTCATATTAAAGGTACATGCCCACTCAGTAGGCAAAACATTTTCTTTATCAGACATCAGCCGAGACATTTTCTGGCAAAAACCATTACCCCACGTATTGATTGGCATTATTATACATTTTATATCAGACGTAACTTACCACACTGATATCAGGGGCGATAACCATATTTCCTTAAAATGCTAACGGACATTACTATTTATTCTCTGTATTTATTTTTTATCATATTTATAATCTGTCGAAAATATTTCAGGTGACCCATTTATAACTAGTATAAATAATTAAAAAATACCATGCCTCATTTGCATATGAAAATAGTCTATCAGTAAAATAAATATTACTAAATAATTATATCTGTATAGCGGGCACTCGTAATGTTTAGAACTGGTGGAATAGTGACACAATTATACACTTATTTAATTCCTATAAAGAACAGTTTGTGCCTACTGGGTGGGCATGCACATTTAAATAAATAAATCATATCGAAATAATACGAACGCGGTAGATAACGTCGCGAAAAAATCGATCTATGCCATTATTATTCATGTTGTGTAACTAGGCTGGCTTCAAATCGCCTGTAAGTCGCCATCTTGGACAGCCGTGACGTCACAGTGCGCGGCTGTGTACAAGCACATCACCTAATCGTGGAAATGGGAGCAGGTCAAAACGGGGAACGGACATTATCCCCGCCGGACATTATCCGCCCCAGTATATATTTTAACACATGAGGACAATATCACCCCTGTCAAAAAGACAGATAGGACATTATCCCCCCCCCATCCCAATATTAACGGTATCCGGACAAAACCCCCTTGGACATAACCCCCTTCGTGTTATACGGGTGTTATATATCTACTGCATATTTGATATCCTTGAAAAAGGGTGCAGATGTCATTTTAGTTGCGGAAATGTAACACTTTTTATACTCACGTACCAGTTTATGCGCTGTCCATATTTTTCTGCTAGTATCCGGACAAAACCCCCTTAAACATAACCCGCTTCGTGTGCAAATGACAACATGGACAAAACCCCCTTCATGATTTTGACATGGTGGACATAACCCCCTTCATGATTTTGACAGGTTAGACATAATCCCCTTCATATTGACGTCATATACCCACGTAACCGCTAAGGGAAATATATAACTATTGTACGGTAAGCAAAACACAGTGAAGTTACTGTCTGTTCCACGTGTTGCTGCCGACGAACTTTTGGCTATTAAAAACATTAAATCTAAAAAATATTTAAAAGAAAGTACTTTTTCATCAATAACAAAAAAGTCACCCTCCCCAAAAAAAAATATTCGATGAAATTCCATCAAATATTGATTTTATTGCGAACAAATGATTTTCCTATGGGGGCTAAAAATTGATTTTTTTAAAATATGTTTTTATTTGTGGACCGATTTTAAAAATCTAACTTTTGTTTTCTTAAGCACATAATTTTCAAGCTATCTCGCCAGGTTTCGGAGTCAATTTCAAAAAAAAATAGGATAAAAAAACGAAAAAAAAATGGAAATTGACTCGATCCCCATGTTAAATTCGTTTTTTCGCAATAAAATCAATATTTGATGGAATTTCATCAAACAGATTTTGGGGGAGGGTGACTTTTTTGTTATTGATGAAAAAGTACTTCCTTTTAAATATTTTTTAGATTTAATGGGTTTAATAGCCAAAAGTTCGTCGGCAGCAAAACGTGGAACAGACAGTATAGTCACATCCGTGACCGCTGGGAAAACTGGCTATCCGGAATATGAAATCCGTAAAAGAACGGCACATAATCATGATTGTCGGATAGCTGTGAGATTTATTTTATTCGATATATAAATGATAACTACACAATTAAGTGCATCGCTAAAACAGAACCTGGTTATATCTCCTTTAAATAATCCTTTCAGAGCATGGACGTTGAGATAGGTTCCCGACTAACAATTAACTACACTGTTGAACAGCTGTCTGCCCTGACGTTGGTGGACTGCTCAATAACTGCCAATCTATCACCACCTTCAGTATGTCGTCCCGTGACAAGCTTTGCCAATGATCGACGGACCTCCTCTCGCGCAACTCATGCGACATAATTCCACGCTCAATTGAAGTGTATGGTGTACAATACTGTAATGTGTGCGGGGACTTCGGACCGGCAGGACGATTTATCCAAATCTTACCCAAATCTACCCAAATCTTCATTAAAAATAACATTTATGATTATATTATATTTGTTTTGAACAATATATCATTAGTATATCATACAATAAGCACATTTTGACCGAAACAAGGGAAGAATAAAGCACATATTTCCGCGGGAAAGCGATTAATATACATATAGCATTATTATAAAGGGAGACTACCGTGATCGAGACTCATTAATTATGTCTCAGTTGTCTAACTTGATGTTGCCATCGATCATGATTTCATATGGCACATATATTTACGAATATACATTTCAAAACACACACAGGAAGGCAGGCTATATATATATATATATATATATATATATATATATATCTATATATATAAATATTCTTAATATTCATCTATAATAACAATAATAAACGATCTTGTATTAAGAACATTGATGACAAAATATTCTTAATATTCATCTATAATAACAATAATAAACGATCTTGTTGATGACAAAATATTCTTAATATTCATCTATAATAACAATAATAAACGATCTTGTATTAAGAACATTGATGAAAATGAACCTTAATATGCATGCAATATATATATTTTTAAATTTGTTTCAGGTTTGTATATCTTGTCAAATAGCTTGAATGTTTTTCACACCTATATGTAGACAAAGCCCAATATTATATTGTATTGATCAGAACACAGTGTATTTTAGTGGGGTAACTCGTTATATATGGTCGATTATGTACAATATGGGAAACTGTGTAGATCACGATTATATTGTGAATGCATATTTGCCCTACAGGTATAGCTTCAACAAGTGGTTATGCACAACATGGGGAACCGGGTAGACCCTGATCAGACTGTGGTTGCAAATTTCCCCTAGAAGGTATAGCCTCAACAAGTGATTGTTATAAGATGGCTACACGTCCTGGCGGGCGACACGCGGCTTGCTTGTATGCGGTATACAGTGATTATGTACAAGATGGAAAACAGTGTAGACCCTGATCAGACTGTGATTGCAAATTTCCCTAGAGGTATAGCCTCAACAAGTGATTATGTACAAGATGACTACACGTCCTGACGGGCAAAAACGGCCAGTATACGGTCGACACCTTCACACTGTCTCCTTGTATGTCAACATTATAGAGGTGCTACAGTTTTTTTATTTATATTTCAATTAAAAATAATCATTCCCATTTATCATGTTTAGCCATTATAAAGTGGATTATCTTCCTTGGCTTCCGTGTATTAAAGTTTATCTCGGTAATCTCCCTTAATTATACCCCCACCCCCCCCCCCCCCGCAACGAGTTGTGGGGGAGGGGGGGGGGGGTAGTATACTGGAGTCATGTTGTCCGTCCGTCCGTTCGTAAACTTAACATCGGAGAAATATTGTTATAACTTCTATTTCCTTCATCTAAAATGCTTAATATTTCACACATGCATTCCTGTAAGGCTCTACTACCATGTTGTGCCAAATCCACGACCGTCCAACCCCCACTGATCCCAAGGTCAAGGTAAAATACTTAGTCTCTTTACAAAACTTAACATCAGAGAAATATGTTATAACTTCTATTTCCTTCATCTAAAATGCTTAATATTTCACACATGCATTTCTGTAAGGCTCTACTACCATGCTGTGCCAAATTCACGACCGTCCAACCCCCGCTGATCCCAAGGTCAATGTCAAATACTTGGTCTCTTTACAAAACTTAACATCAGAGAAATATATGTTATAGCTTCTATTTCCTTCTTCTATTTTCTTCATTGAATATTCTTAATATTTCTCTCGTGCATTCCACTAAGGTTGTTCTATCATGCTGTGACAAATCTACGACCGTCCAATCCCCGCTGATCCCAAGGTCAAGGTGACATACTTAGTCTATTTACAAAACTTAACATCAGAGAAATATGTTATAACTTCTATTTCTTTCATCAAAAATTCTTAATATTTCATGCATGCATTCCTCTAAGGCTCTACTATCATGCTGTGACAAATTCCCGCTGATCTCGAGGTCAAGGTCACATACTTAGTCTCTTTACAAAACTTAACATCAGATAAATCGGTTATAACTTCTATATATATATTTCCTTGCTCGGATCTGCTTCACATTTCACACACGCATTGCTTTTTTGCTTTTGCCGGTATACTGGTATACCCTCACACATGAGTGTTATCACCAGTTGAGTGCTAGGGGAAAATCAGAGGAAAAACGAAAAAGACTAGATAGAGCAGTAGGCCAAGGAACGGTAGAAGGAAGCATAGAGAGAGAAAGAAAAAGAGAAAGAAGAAGGTTTAGAATTAAATGAGTCTGGAGTGCTGAACCTTCAAGACCTGAGCCTTAAAGGAATCCAGCGACTCTGCCAGGCAGGTGTCAGTGGGCAGTTGGTTCCACTGTACAACGGTTCTAGGGAAGAAGGAGAAACGAGTGTAGTCTTTGTCGGCACGCAACTGGCGGTATTGGTGTTGGCGTCTACCATGCCTCGTGTTAAGTAGTTATCCTCATTTTATGGCTACAAGATTGTTCCTAATTTTGTACAGCATACTCAGTCTGGCATCGACTCTCCTCTGTTCAAGTGATCTCCACTCCAGACTGTGCAGCATATCGGTTACACTAGATGTGTTGTGATAACGGTTAGAAACCCATCTTGCAGCCCTCCTCTGGACCATCTCGAGTTGGTGTACAAGCCTATGCAGAGTTAAGTCACCCTCATTGTCTTTGCTAATACTCTTGGGGTCCCAGACTGTGGAACAGTATTCTAGTTTAGGACGAACAAGGGATTTATAAGCTCGTTCTTTGACAATCTTCGAGTTGATCCTGAGGTTACGTTTCAGAAAACCTAGAGTCTGATGGCCTTAGATGAGACGGAGTTTATGTGTTTATTCCACTTCAGATCGTGGCTGATGTTAACCCCGAGGTACTTAATACAAGGAACTGAAGAAAGAATTTGGCCGTGGAGAGAGTAGTTATGCATAACAGGTAGCCTTCCTGGTGGTAATGTGAATAACCTCGCATTTGTCAGGATGAAAAGACATTTGCCAGTCGGATTCCCATCTCTCGAGATTATGAAGGTCCTCTTGAAGTTTGTTGCAGTCAGATGGGCTATGTAAAGCTAAGTACAACAATGTGTCATCTGCAAAGAGCCGGACAGTACTATGGGTTGTGTACTCCGGGAGGTCATTAATATAAACAAGAAATAACGCAGGACCAAGCACAGAGCCTTGTGGAACACCAGATAGTACTGGAACGGACGTAGAAGCTTTCCCTTCAAGGACGACACGCTGAGACCTACCACTAAGAAAGGATCCTATCCAACCGAGTGCTAATCCCTTCACGCCATAGGATGAGAGTTTGTAGAGGAGCCTATTGTGTGCTACCTTATCAAAGGCCTTAGCGAAATCCATGACTACAACATCATTCTGTCTACCACTCTGCATGTTGAGGCTATGTCGTGAACAAATTCAATAAGTTGACTTTCACAGCTACGCTTCTCCCGAAAGCCATGCTGGAGGGGATAAAGAATATTGTTCCTATTGAGATGCTGCATCATATTACTGCAAACAATGTGCTCCAAGAGCTTACAGCAGATACAAGTTAGAGAGACAGGGCGATAGTTCGAAGGTGTCGTTTTGTCACCTTTCTTGTATATTGGTGTTACATTGGCTTGTTTCCAAATGTCTGGTAGGGACTGTTGCTGGAGTGAGGTATTGAAAAGTAGAGTAAGAATTGGCGCAAGTTCAGCCGAGAGGCGCTTCAGAATAGTAGGAGTAATATTGTCTGGGCCTGGGGCCTTGGATTCTGACAGTTTTTGCAAAAGTTTCTGTACACCATTTTCTGTTACCTCTATCTCAGGCATGTCATTTTCTTTTCTGGAAAAAAGGTTTGAAACATATTTGCAGTAAGAAACGAGTTTCATGGGAGTTTGCTGAGAGAAAACAGAGTGGAACTGGTCATTAAGCAAATTGGCTTTTGAGATTGGATCGGTAATAGATACTCCGTTTCTCTTCAGGGATTTAAGTCCAATAGCATCTGTTTTTTTGTGCTTAATAAAAGTCCAGAAACGTTTTGTAATATTGAAGTTTTCAGTTACTGAATTTCATCTTTTGGAGTAATTAAGTCCTCAACATACTCCCAGTAAGCTCCTCTGCTCAGTGTCTGTATATGGTGTTTAAGAGTTTTTAGTTTACTTGAACCTTCAGGGGTAGGTTTAGCTCTGTTTTTAAAGTAAAGTTTATCCCGTTTCCTAATAAGACGCCTTATTTTACCATTAATCCAAGGTTGTCTATCTTTTAACTTTGCAGTTTTGTGCGGTATGAACTGGCTGATGGCTCTTTCGAGCTCCGAAGTGATATTGACCCATAATTGGTTAACCGGGGTTGAAGTGTCAAAATTTTGCAATAGGCCTTTCCCAAAGGTAGTAATATGCTTTCTAAGTCCCTCCCAATCACCCTTACTGTAGAGCGCAATCTTCCTGGGGGTTTTGCTTGTTTTTAATAGGCCTAATGTCAATTTCAGTTAGGACAGCATCATGGTCACTTACACCTGGGATCACTTTGCATGAAGAAATTATATTGGGGTTGTTTGTGATAACAAGGTCAAGGATGTTGTTGCCCCTGGTGGGTGAGTCTACAAGTTGAGTCAGGCCCATGTCGTCTAAGAGGTCAACGAACTGAAAGGTAAGAGTGGGATAGCCACAATTCTGTTTTATACAGTTGTTTGGCCAGTCGTATCCGGGAAAATTCATGTCTCCTGCAATAATAACATGGGAACCAGTCATACCCAATCTCCGAAGTGACTCGGAAAACTGGTCTAAACTAGAGCTGTTGCCCTCACTAGGCTTGTAGTAGCTACATAAATAAAGTGGCTTACATCCAGTAACCTCCATTTTCATCCAGGCAATCTCGCAGTCTGTATGCAGGTCGGGACCTCGCTGCAAATAAAGTCATCTTTTGCGGCAATAATTACCCCCCCCACCACCTCCCCGTTTTCTGTCAACCCGGACAACATTTTCCATGTACTGTCTGGGTAAGATTTCACCCAAGTGAATAGTGGCATCTATCTTGGTTTCGACCCCTATGATAACATCAGGGTTTACGCTATCGATCATGTTACTAAGATCAGTACTGTGGGCCACGATAGAATTAATGTTTACACTCAGTACTTTCAGAGGTTTTAATGTACGACATGTGCGTGTAGGTTTTCCTGTACGAGGGAGTCGATGAGAGGTTCTTGGGGAAGAACTGTAATGTGGGATCTCCTGGGCTGCTCGCTGAGAAAGTGTGCTGAAGTTGCATGGGCTTATGGGCTCAAACCTGTTTGTCGTGATCAGGTCATCAATAAAGTTTGATGACACAGTATGCTGATTAATTGCATTGCAATTGAGACAGTGCCAGCTTACACTGGTGTTCTGTAGTGTATGGAAGGTGGCTTCGCCTATATCCTGACAGTCAATGTGGAACCAGATAAAACAAGTCTCACAAAACACGGCATTCCTAGACCAGGTTACATTTGTTTCACAAGCTCCGCATGGGTAAATGCTGTTCCCACTAGTTTCTGTAATGCTAGGACCTGGGTTTGTTTGTACGTCACCTGATACCGAGACCAGTAGGGTGCAGATGTAGAAGAGACAACAATTGTTTCTCTGAATGTCAAAATTTTGGCATTTTCCGTTTTTCAAAAAGGAAAAAATGGTGGTAAAATTGCTACTCAAACATTCATTTTGTATTCTAAAACCATCAGCATTCATTTGCAAAAATGAGTCAAAAACGGGTAGTCCAGTTTGATATGGAACATGGTGCAGTCTGGAAAGTAGGCCCCGGCAACAGAGGATTGTTGTCAGCATGAGAGTCAGTGCCAGAATGGGTCCGTTGGGTCTAAACATGGTGTATCTGATGAAAAATCTCAATAATGTAGTAATATCAACAACAATACATGGGCGCCGCCATCTTGGATGGTCACGTGATCAATAGTGATGTTTCGTGGCCGACAAAGAAACACACAAACTCCACTCCCCGTGAACAGCCGTCACTTGTAACAAGTATAATAACCTTACCAATGACCTAAACCTGCCTGACAATTACTCAAATAATTTTAAATGAACATAGACATAAAGATATAGTAGAAAAAAGATCACTCAGACAACGGAAGACTTTATAGTTTCGCGCATGCTACAATGGACCTCTACCATCCTGTGACAAATTCACGTTCATTCCGCTCCCGCTAAGCCCAGAGTCAAGGTCACAAGCCCACACACTTGGAAATTTGTACATATTTTAGGGGTACCTGGGCCCACGTGGGGGTATTCCGTAAGCCTCGCTTACAGACCAATCTAATTTCATATACAAATATTTCCATTTTGCATCAAACCATTAAAATGGGCACTGGTATGAGCAAATTAATGACATACATCATGTAAGTACAGTTCAAACATCGTTAGTATGATGTGTATAGCTTTATTTATTAACACTTATAGTAATTATATGAAGATTTGGGTAGATTTGGGTAAGATTTGGGTAGATTTGGGTAAATCGTGCCACCCCTTCGGACCGTGGACATTTCGGACAATGGGTTCGGAACGACATTGGCTATTCCAGTGTTAAATTCAACTACAATGGACGGACGGGTGGTATATACATTTACAAATGCTATTCGAAACGAACGTAATCATAGGCGATACAATGACGATAATATTTAATGTCCTTGTGCCCTTTTTTTCGTATTTCGGCCGAAACATGAAAGGGACGTAGTGTCTATTATTCCAAAATGCCCGGATGTTGGCTGCAACAGTCCGCCATTTTATTGAAATTGTCAACAATGAGATCCCTATTTTAGTATTTAATACAATTAATGATACAAATACTACACCATGCGACTTATTTAAACAATGGTAAACAAAACATCATTTTTTCCATTTAAACCTAAGGTGGATAACCGGCTATACATATGTTTTTGAAATTTGCATTTTTTGCAGGCTGCAGAAATTCATGAATGTTTCGGACCATGGCCGTTTCTTACCATGTCGAGAAATTGGTCGGAGACATTTCTGACGGTACCTGGATATAACGTACCAGGATATACGGACCAGATTTCTGGACATGACAACCATGACACTGACAGAACGGACCATGTTTTGTGTTTTTTTTCTCGCCCAAATATTCAGTGGCAGCACTAGCTAGTGTTTTAGGAAAATGCCACTTTACAAGAGTAAGCCATCATGACTGTATATCAAGACATTCATGAAGTCACGACTACTTGAGAGTGTACTCCCGGAATATCGAGGACATCAGCGTTATTGGTAGAGGGCAACTGATACATGCCTTCCTGAGATTCCTAAAGGGTTCAGGGAGACTTGTAAAATATTTTAATCCTTTTTCACCCATGCACAACAAGTGTTTAAGCACATAGTTAGTACATTGCATCCTGAGACTTAGAAGCACAGACGTGACCATAGCTAGCGGTAGATTAGCAAAAGGATTAACAACATCTTCATTAAAAATAACATTTATGACTATATTATATATAATATCAGTCTCCGCGAAACTGCCAAATTTTTTCAGGACACTCGGTCTGGTAAACTTTAAATTTTTACCAGACCGGACAAAAATTTACCAGACCGAAAAACATTTCTTAAATATAAAATTGATTTTGTGTGATATTTAAGAGCTTTTTCTCGAGCCCGCTTGCGGAAAGCGAGACATAGTGATCACAATGACGTCCGGGTGTCCGTCCGTCTGTCAGAAATCTGCGTTAAAGTTTTTAAATACCTTATATCTCTGCAGTCCTAAGTCACATTGACTTGAAACTTCATATGCTTATTAGTCATCATCCATATATTCATTCTGTATCCAACTCATGCGGCCCCTGTGCCCAAGGTAAAGGTCAAATGACTTGGAAGTTTGTGTTAAATTTTTGTCAACATTTGCGTTAAAGTTTTCAAATACCTAATATCTCTGTAACCGTAAGTCAGATTTGCTTGAAATAATAATTAATTCATGCGGCCCCAAGGTCAAGGCCAAATGACCTATCTTTGTAAGTCGGATTTGCTTGAAACTTTGTATGCTTATTGGTCATCATCCATATATTCATTCTGTGTCCCACTCATGTGGCCCCTGTGCCCCTATGTCACGGTCAAATGACTTAGAAGTTTGCGTTAAAGTTTCTGTCAAAATTTGCGTTAAAGTTTTCACACACCTACTATCTCTGTAACCGTAAGTCAGATTTGCTTGAAACTTTGTATGCTTATTGGGCATCATCCATATAATCATTCTTTGTCCCACTCATGCAGCCCCTGTGCCCCAAGGTCAAGGCCAAATGACCTAGAAGTTTGCGTTATTATAAAATATGCGTTAAAGTTTTTACACATCTTATATCTCCACAACTGTGACTCGAATTTACTTCCAACTTCCAATACTTTTCATCATCCATATTTTCATTCCATAGCCTGCCCATGTGGTCCACAAGCCGAAGGTCAAATTACTTTGACATTTGTGTTAAAGTTTTTACATACCTTGTATCTCCACAACACTTGCTCTGATTTACTTCAAACTTCAAATAATTCTTTATTATCATCCATATTTTCATTTTATAGCCCACCCATGCGGCCCACATGCCTAAGATCAAGGTCAAATGACTTTAAAATTTGTGTTAAAGTTTTTACATACCTTATATCTCCACAACACTTACTCTGATTTACTTCAAATAATTCTTTATTATCATCCATATTTTCATTTTATAGCCCACTCATGCGGCCCACATGCCTAAGATCAAGGTCAAATGACTTTAAAATTTGTGTTAAAGCTTTTACATACCTTATATCTCCACAACCCTTAATTCAACCTTCAAATAAATACACTCTGAGACCATCAAATGCCTCGGCAGGCTCGACATGCGGCCCGCGGCCATCTGGTTAGCTTTTTAAGTATATCAGTCGTATAAGAAAAGCTAGCTAGCACCAGAAGCGCATACCAAAGGAAGGTGATTTCATTGAAGCTTAGAATAAAAAGAAATTAAAAAAAAAAGAAAGAAAAAAAGTCAGACATTCGGTCCAGCGACTTCCGGTTTACCGTCGAACCGGCGGCAATTTTAACGGACATGTACGACGGACCGACAACTTTTGCGGAGACTGCAATATTAGTATATCATATAATAATCACATTTTGACAGAAAAAAGAAAGAATATTAAAGCCCATTTCCGCGGGAAAGCAACTAATATAGCATTGTTATAAAGGGAGACTACCATGATCGAGCCTCATTAATTATGTCTCAGTTGTCTAACTTGAAGTTACCATTGATCATGATTGTAGTGTTTCCCCCAGGATGAAAAAGGGGCAGGGTGCAGGGCAGGAAGTTGCCCCGTTCTCTACACCTGTCGTCGTCGGTATAGCGTCGGCTGTCCCCGGAAGCTGGATTATGTTGGTCGGTTTCGCCGTGAAGAAGGATGATATGCTGTGTGTGGTCTTGGCTATCTTCTCCCTCTCGTTCACCATGTACTTCAGTTTTCTTTTCAAAGACGGCATTTTTCAACAGCGAAGTAGCGTCGTGGATTCGGGTAATTATTCGTAGATTGCGATAATTAGCGTGTAATAGATTTACAGGATAATGAAAATGGCTAGTTTGCAGTCGTATTTAAAAGCGTCCTTGAGGATTACTCAGTAAATGTCAATTACTGACAGATAACGATCATCGTGCATATCGGCGGCACACGTCTGCATTTTCGATGTGGAGGCGACGAGTTTCACACATTATGGGCTGACAATTGTGCTTTGTGAACCACTAATTCGGGGTATTGTTTTTACAAGACGGTTTCGCCGTGAAGAAGGATGATATGCTGTGTGTGGTCTTGGCTATCTTCTCCCTCTCGTTCACCATGTACTTCAGTTTTCTTTTCAAAGACGGCATTTTTCAACAGCGAAGTAGCGTCGTGGATTCGGCTAATTATTCGTAGATTGCGATAATTAGCGTGTAATAGATTTACAGGATAATGACAATGGCTAGTTTGCAGTCATATTTAAAAGCGTCCTTGAGGATTACTCAGTAAATGTCAATTACTGACAGATAACGATCATCGTGCATATCGGCGGCACACGTCTGCATTTTCGATGCGGAGGCGACAAGTTTCACACATTATGGGCTGACAATTGTGCTTTGTGAACCACTAATTCGGGGTATTGTTTTTACAAGACGGTGCTCGCGTCATAACGTGATACAAATGTGTGAAAATAAATTGTCGGTGGACATGCCAATACGGTATTCGCTGTATGACGTGATACAAATGTGTGAAAATTATTTGTCGATGGACATGCCAGGTACGTGCCATTGTAACCATAGCCTCCAACAAGTTCAGGTTCACTAATCGACGCTGGACAAAACAAATCTTGATCAATTAAATGTCTAAGTCTCAGATATAAATTACCCCAATTTAGAGAATTAAAAAAAAAACACACGAAAAACAGCGGCAGACGGGTCGATCACGATGATCGGTCATTCGGCCGATACAAAATTTAGCATCAAGTGTGCCTAGTAACACACACTTGGTTACCGCTTTTCATTCGCTAATTGCGCAGAGAAAACTGGGACTAAACGTCCATTGCCCAATTTGCCCACCAGTCCAGTCAACAGCATTTCAGCATTATTCACATATCTACAGTGAATAATGGATACATTTCCGTTGTCGTCTCAATAGTTAACTGGTGAACCTCGCAAATCCGGATCGAACTAAGAGGATGCATAATCTCATTTGATCTGATCTTCATCTACACTGGTCGTGAAATCCACTCACAAAAGCAGTTGGTTTGACAAGCGCATGTTTTCTCTTGAGCCTGACCGTGTTCAGACCAGCTTTATGACAGGACAAAATTAACATGCCGCTCTAAACCAGTATTGATTCAGTTTCATATAAATCATACACGCTATACTGGGCCCAGGTGCCATCTCATTTTATCTCTCCGCTGGGCGCGAGCCATGTGAGGTGAGAATTGACTTTCATATTCTGGGATTTGTTAGCGATTACGTGTAAGTTTATACAGACAAAACTAGGTCACAGGTTTTGTAATTTGGGCGTAGCGGGGCGGGTAGATTTGGATTTTAGGGCAGCAGGGCGGGGTTTTGCCGGCTGTAAACCGGGCAGGGCGCAGCGCCTTCCTAAACCTTGCTAGGGGAAACACTATGATTGTATCACACTCACATATGTGTCTGTGATTGGAGAAATGGGGTTTGTGGGTTTTGCGAACAGTGTAGATCCAGATCAGGCCGTGCATCTGCATCGTCTGATCAGCGTCTGCAGCATTCTGGAAGTAGTAATGTCCATTAACATTTAGTAATGTCCAAATAGTAATGTCCATTAACATTTGAAGGAAACACGCTTATCGTCCCTGATATCAGTGTGGAAAGTTACGTCTAATATAAAATGTATAATAGTGCCAATCAATATGTTGGGTAATGGGGAATGAATGTTTATATTGCCAGAAAATGTCTCAGATGATGTCTGATATAAAGAACATTTTGTGCCTACTGACTGGGCATGTACCTTTAACTTATACTAGTGTAATGAGTCGAGGATTGAGAGTTCAGTAACAATTACTGGACTGATACCTTGTTGTTGTTGTGGGGACTTGTGAAGAGCATGAGAGGTTGGCGTGCTGTTGAAGTTTGAAGGACTTAGGTTGTGTTCTTACTTAACATATGCCTGCTATCCACTTGATACTATTGTACATGTAAAATAAATGAATGAGTGTTTCCACATGTATGTGTTCCTTATCTGAAGTTAAGTACATGTACACTAGGAAGCCAAGGAATATAATCAACTTTATATTGGCTAAATGGAAAGGATGATTTTTTTCGAGCCCGCTTGCGGAAAGCGAGACATAGTGATCACAATGACATCCGGGTGTACGTGCGTCCGTCTGTGTGCCTGTCCGTCCGTCCGAAATCTGCGTTTAAGTTTTTTAAATACCTTATATCTCTGCAGTCCTAAGTCACATTGACTTGAAACTTCACATGCTTATTAGTCCTGATCCATATATTCCATGCTGTATCCCATTCATGCGGCCCCTGTGCCCAAGGTCAAGGTCAACTGACTTAGAAGTTTGCGTTCCAAAATCTGCGTTAAAGTTTTTAAATACCTTATATCTCTGCAGTCCTAAGTCACATTGACTTGAAACTTCATATACTTATTAGTCATCATCCATATATTCATGCTGTATCCCACTCATGCGACCCCTCTGCCCAAGGTCAAGGTCAAATGACTTAGAAGTTTGCGTTCCGAAATCTGCGTTAAAGTTTTTAAATACCTTATATCTCTGCAGTCCTAAGTCACATTGACTTGAAACTTCATATGCTTATTAGTCATCATCCATATATTCATTCTGTGTCCCACTCATGTGGCCCCTGTGCCCCTATGTGAAGGTCAAATGACTTAGAAGTTTGCGTTAAAGTTTCTGTCAAAATTTGCGTTAAAGTTTTCACATACCTACTATCTCTGTAACCTAAAGTCAGATTGGCTTGAAACTTTGTATGCTTATTGGGCATCAAACTTCAAATAAATACACTCTGAGACCATCAAATGCCTCGGCGGGCTCGACATGCGGGCCGTGGCCATCCTCGTTAATTGAAATCAAACAATATACAATGTAACCTGTAATGTTGACATCCAAGGAGACAGTGTGTGAAAACTGTTCTGCCAACTAGTATAATTATATATTTATATAGTGATACATGTATATAATTTAAATATATAAACTAATATTTTAAAACTAATATTGCATTAATATTTATATGTGGCTGTGACTGGATAAATGGGGCATATGCCGCGTATCAAAATTGTGACCAGTGTAGGTTCTAATTAAATAATTCCAGCACAAAAATATTTACACAATTCCCTAACATTTGATTGGCCCGTAGCAAGTCTGTCCAAAATTTATATCCCAGTAAACTGCCACGCTGAACTACTTTCCGTAACCGTGAGGCGCAGTTAAAATAATTCTTAAGAAAACTGAAAATAAACACATTTTCTTGATGAATTTATTTCAAATGCTGGAATTATATGGAATGAAAGGCCTTTTTGTGGAATTTATCGGGGATATAAACTTGGAAAAGTCGCGGTTGCTGATCAGACTGTTGCAGTTGCTGATCAGACTGTCCGGATGGAATAGTGAACAGTGCAGATCCAGATCAGACTGTGCTGTTGCACAGTCTGATCTGGATCTACACTGGTCGCAAAACCCATAAACCCCATGTCTCCAGTCACAGCCACATTATGTGCGATATGCAATCATGATCGATGATAACTTAAAGTTAGACAACTGGGAAATAATTAATGAGTCTCAATCACGCTAGTCTCCCTTTATAATAATGCTATATTAATCACTTTCCCGCGGAAATATGTGCTTTATTCTTCCTTTTTATCGGTCAAAATGTGCTTATTATATGATATACTAATGATATATTGTAGAAAAGGTATATAATATACAGTGAAATCGCGATGGCTCGAAATGCCACGGGCCTGCGTATTATTTTCGAGTGATCGCATCTTTCGAGCCATCGCATCTTGCGATTTTTGTATATTTGTTGACTACTGTACCCTTCGTATTTAGGAAATAACGAAGCATAATAGAGTGTATCCATGTTTCAGATGATAATAGTACTTATTCGCAGATTAGTTATCATGTGAAATTAAATAAACTGTATTTAAATGTATTTACAAAACTGTCTTTATTTCAATTATTATCAAAGGAGAAAAGCTCCAGTATTTACTATAAATAGTGGCGCACATAATTAATGTCGCAGGTCACTCGAAACAGTAGTATGGGCCCAACTCGAACGATGTTGTTATACGGCGCCCATAAAAAAACGGGAATCGGTCATGAATCGTAAAATGGTGCGACTCAACAAAACGTGCTTTACTTAATTTGTGACCAGTGTAAACGCTGATCAACTTGCAGACTCCTGCAACTTGATATGGGTTTACTATTTCACTATATTATTCATCATGAATAGCTGTCGAGGACGAACATTTCAGGTCCTGAACTGAATGTGCAGGTCGATTTAATGCTGCACTGATCGGAAATTCAGTAGAGCAAATTATTTTTGTCACGACCAGACATCTCTGCCTAACTAGAAAGTGCGGTATTATTATTAAATGGGCGTTTTTCGTTGTAACTCCCGGGTAGCCACACGAATAACATGAGGACCACTATAACGTGGGTTACTAGGGCTCCAACTCGACTTGAACCCGAGCAACGACTTTGTTGTTCCTGTGATACTCCGGTTACTCGAATATAACCCGTGAGTTACCACGAAAATCAACCAATGACTTACGACAGACTCTATTAAATGCGCCGAGTGACGAAGCCCAGAATATTTAATAAATCACCGTATATCATTGATCGCAATCAACAAAGTTAACAATCAAATTGCACCACTTTAGGCAATTAACTGGACTTTAACAGGTAGAGCGCTGCTCGGCCTTTGATCGTAATAAGTTGGACGCGGAGGTCTGCAAATTAGCCAAACACAAACTTCGACATGACTTTCGAGTCCTCGTATAGCAAAATAGCGAGAAATGAGTCCGCGGGACTTGAAACATATTTCGAGGGATCGCATTTTTCGAGCAGGTGCATTTTGGGCCATCGCATGTAAATTACATTAAACATATAGGGAAAATTATCGGGACCGCGATGCTATTTCGAGCGAGCCTGACATTACGAGCCATCGCATTTCGAGCCATCGCAATTTCAATGTAATCATAAATGTTATTTTTAATGAAGATTTGGGTAGATTGGGGTAAGATTGGGGTAAATCATGCTGCCACTTCAAACAACTAAATTCCAATCGCTAAATCAAATTGAAATGCCGATTACATTAAAAATATTCTTATCACCATTTAGTATTTTCGTAGTTCTAAATGACATTTAATGTGAAATAATCTGGCATAAAAATTATGTATTTTAGAGCAACATATCGGGTCACGTGACTAGTGATACGTCACGCTGACTTCAGAATTTGACAATCCATAAATGAAAACAACGAGTCCTGCTTCGAACAAGAAATATAGGTCTTTACCGGGCTACAGGAGTGCGCTATTTTTTAATCAGAACATACACTGGTCACAAATCCCATAAGCCCTATTTTTCCAGTCACAGCCACGTATAAATCTTAATTTTAGTTCAGTAGAAAATCATCCCTTTTAAAGGTCATATTTCCAAATATCACTTATTTTCTTCAAAATGCTCCAAAAACAACAAAAGCGACCCAAATAACAGATTTCCGGTTCGTTTGTATCTTGATATTGACATTTCTCATATCGCACCGTATCTGACACCTGTACTGAGCCAAGCAATGAATTGGTCATCGCTTATCTCTCCTGTTACTGTGACATACTGGCGCGAGGTGGCGCTGTAAAAATAATCGCTATGACGTAGCAGTAGTACAGCTTCCCTGATTGGTGGATACAGGTTTCTTAAAGAATATCGTTTGGATTTACGGACATCATTTATTTGTTGCATAATTCAGGGCTTAACAATTCACTCACCCCGCTCGCCATGACGAGTCCATTTTCATATTGGCGAGAGGATTTTCTTGTCACTGGTCTGATGTGGCGAGTGACACATCGTGAAAGGCCATTCTGTATTTTCCAAAAACTTAAGACAATTTGATTAAGTTCCAGCTATTTCAAATTAGTTTCTTTAGTTCACTGGTTTTAAACTGTTTATGAAGTATTTCTGTAACTGTCATACACTCTTTACATTTCTATTGTGACCCATCATGTGTCCCGTTCGCGCTGACAGCAGATGACTGCATAAAAAAACAACACATATCACCTGTTTAACATTAGCCCAGCACATATTACTGTCTTATATACTGTGGCGTTCCTATAAATTGTTTGATTTTGTCTTCCTCTGGTGCTACAAACCAAACAAGGAGTTCGATGTTATTTGCACTAAAACTTTCTAGACCAAAATGTGCATATTATATGTGACAGTAGACTTGTTCTGACTTAGGGGAGATAACTCTTGTTTACTATTAATGTACTTATTATAGTGGAACATTTATTTTTGAAAATAACTTTATAATAAACGGATAAAGAAGGAAAAATACTATATAATCTTAATAGTATGTACATTAGTACTCGTCTAAAAGCTGTAGCAATATAATTGTTATCAAATTTAAATGATTTTGTGTTTATATTAATATTCCTTTTTAGGCACCATCTCGTTATTACATTCATACACATGACTCCATTTTCCTTGTCCAACCTGAACATGTCCGGGTGGACGGCGTGCGAGGCCTCTGAGCCACCGCAGCCGTTAAACGTAAGCAAACTGAAACTGAACTGAACCTGAACATGCTGAAAACGCCAGTAGCAAAATAATTTGAATCAATTGGTTTCCCAGTGAAGGAAAGTTTTGTATTTTCAGTGTTGAATATACAAGGGAGCCCCCACCCACCCCACACATTTTGCTGTTGAACATACATGTAACACCATTGGCAATCCATCAGTCATTATTCTCATGCTTCATATTTTGAACAAGTATAATACCAATCAAAGGGACTGGTCATTATCACCAAGGGGGTTGGGGTGGGAATGGGACTGGATAAATTTTGTTAACTCACCTTAAAAAAGTATAAGCCCCCCACCCCTTCCCACAGCTTTTCATTAAATTATCAAGCAATTAATAATGTTCAAGCCCCAACCGAGACGGTTCAAATGAGTGGTAAAACATAATTATTCTATCATATTTTTTTAATTACATTATTATATTACATCTACTGATTGCACTGCCTGGGTTAATTATGCCCCTATGCGATAGACAGGGAGACATATTGCCTTGCTCTTGAGGTTCTGTATGTCTGTCCGTCTGTGTACATTTACATCAAAAAGTTTGTAATAGTTTCTCCAGTTAGAGTCCAGGGGACCGTTTCACTAAACTTCGTACGACTAAAATGTTCGTAAGTGCAAATTTATAATAGTCTGTAAATTTCTCATTAACAATGTTTTCTTGGAAATAATTAATGGATTTACATTTATTGAGTATAGGCTGCATATGCAGCCTATGCTCAATAAATGTAAATCCATCAATTGAAATTTACAGACGATCTTAAATTTGCACTTACGAACATTTTAGTCTTACGAAGTTTAGTGAAACGGGGCCCTGTATTCCAGAGGGGCATATCCATGTTTTACAAACATAATGTCTAATTTATTAAAGGTATTAATACTTACATTTTCCTAAAATGTTGGGCAAGTAGCTTTTTTGTCTGGGAAAGTAGATTGCCAGTATGAAAAGCGAATATTTTTAAGCCCTGATAATTTCTTTGATTTTGTCGTTAAATATATACGTTAATCGTTATTTTTCCTTCGCCTAGTTATACTTGGATTATTTATTCGTTGGTTTCATTCGTCGGCGATGACGATTTAAGCGGAAGTCGGTTGTAATTCACGGTCAATCAGATAGCCGAGCCAGAATCAGAAAAATGAGGAATGAAATATTACGGTAAATTGGTATTTTTTTGCAAAATACTGACATAATGTCCGACACTTGGTACATTGATTCTGCAATGCTTTGCAGATATGCGTCACTTCAGCATACTTGTGTTTTGACAATTTCGAGTTGAAATGAATTCTGTATTTTGAGCTTCATAATCAGTGACATGCGTGTGTAGCAACGTTAAAACGGATGCTGCCGGATGTCATTAATAGTTCAGCATAGCAAACAACTTATCCGATGATTTGACCGCGGGCAAATAGGGAAGTGGATTTTGGGACAGGTGTATTCTGAAATCAACAAAACCACACCTATTCTATGCTGATTGGTTGGGTCCATTGTTTTATGTGTCCTAATCAGTGACAGACGTGTGAAGCTACGTTCAGACGGTTGCCCGCCGGACGTCAACACTAATGCGGCAGGTGTTTATTGAAACCGCGAGGCCACACCTATTCCAAGCTGATTGGTCGAGTCCAGTTTGACAGACATGGAAGAATATATACATGTACACTGTGCACATCAGGATGCTTTCTACAGTTCCAAAAATCGTATATTGATGTGTTTGTTTGCATAATTGTTATATTGCACGACTAAAATTGTGTAACTTGAATGTCCGCACGCTTATTTTTCTGTGATAGTTAAAGGAAATACTTTACTGCTTTCGAATACTCAATTATAACTAAATCACATTTTGTTCTTTGACAGATAAAAAGAATTAAAAGTATATATTTAATTTTCACATGGACATTATACATTAATGGACAAAATTCTTTACTGTTCCTAATCTATTTGCCTACTGACTTGTTTCAAATAAATAAAAAATGTTTGGATTTTATGTTAAAAACTAAAGATGTTTTCCAGAAGAAAATCGTTGTTTTGTCAAATTTGGGTTACGTTGATTAAACATAGCTTGGTCCTATATGTGGCTGTGACTGGAGAAATGGGGTTTGTGTGATTTGGTTTTATAGAACATCGCAATCTACTATTCACCGAACAAGAAGGTCTTAGAAAATACAGAAGCACAACCAAAGACATTTTAAGACTTACAAGAAGTAACACATGGATTCAATGATGAAAAAAACACCATAGCAATATTCATAGATCTCCAGAAAGCATTCGACAATAATTCCAGCACAAAAATATTTACACAATTCCCTAACATTTGATTGGCCCGTAGCAAGTCTCTGTCCAAAATTTATATCACAGTAAACTCCCACGCCGAACTACTTTCTACAGGTGCGCTGTCAGTGCTGTCGATGTAAACAAATGGCTGCCGTCTGTCAAAATAAACACATTTTCTTGATGTATTTATTTGAAATGCTGGAATTATAAGGAATGAATGGCCTTTTTGTGGAATTTATCGGGGATATATACCCCGATAAATTCCACAAAAAGGTCTTTCATTCCTATAGTGTATGGAGAGATGGGCTATGTATAAACTATCAAATGGGAATACGAGGAAGACTGTCAAAATGGCTACACAGTTTCCTGACCAACCGAGAAGTAATAATTGGAATAAATGGAGAAAAGAGCCCCACATTTCAGTCACAAATAGGTCTACCTCAAAGCTCGGTAATATCATCAATTTTATTACACTTGTTCATTGAAGACATCTACAAGAATGAAAAAGTAAAATTTGTTGATGATAGGACAGTTTGGAAAAGAGAGACGTTAAAAAAGTAGCTGAATCGTTGAAGTGAAGTAAGACCTTGTGACCGAATGGGCCATGCAATGGCGACTGTATGTCAACTTAACAAAAACGGATCTATGTGCCTTCTCAAGAAATGCAGATGCAATCGAAGAACCAAAGAAAATAGTGATGAAGATGGGTGACACACAAGTACACTATAACCCTTCTCCCAGGCTGCTAGGCGCGACACTGGATGAAAAATTTCACTGGATGAAAAAACACATTGAAACATAATAGAGCAAAAGGCACACTGATCTCTAGACTCACTGACAAAAGTTAAAGAATGTGAATCAGTATCAACCAAATCTTTACTGCAACTATACAAAGACATTGTCCTTCCTCAATGTGGAATACGCAGCCACAGTGTGGCAAAACACAAAATGCGAACCACTGGAGAAAATTCAATGTAAAGGGCTTTGTTTATGTTTAGCTGTGGTCGGAACAGCCGGCATTGAGGCAATGGAGGTCGAAGCTGGCGTTCTACCATTGAGAATCAGAAGGGAGAAATTAGCAATCTGAGAAGACACAATAATTCTAACAAAAACAGCTGCCCTACCAATCGTTAAGGAAAACATGGAATTTATATGAAGAAAAAACAAACAAACAAGAAAAGAAGATACATCACCTTCTGGACTAATACCGATCCAGATTGCCGATATGGAATCAAATACCAACACTCCAATAAAGATAGAGCATAGAAACAGAACCCGACTATACCAACCAAGAAGAAACCTGAATACTGGAATGGTTTAGGTTTCTCAAAAACAAGATCTACAGAACAAGACGAGGCAGCAAGAACTAAATTAAACACAAGTATTAAGACATGCAGAGGAGATTACAATCATATTCATTGACGGATCTTGCTTTGGCAATCCAGGTCCATGTGGAGCAGAAGCTTGTATTTATCTTCCAAAGCGAACAGAATATATCAATCTTTAAAAAGCAGTTATCAAAGGCGCCGTAATTCTGCTGGGGGAATTGGTAGCTATACTTGTAGCTTTGGAATACTATGTAAATCACTGCACAAGTAATCATTCTTTGGCAGGTCTGCAACTCTTTTCTGAAGATCAAACAGTGATTTGTATCCTTACACTTGGCTTGTAATCCAGCACACACAAGAATACAATGAGACAAGTATTACAAACGATACAAAGACTACAAGCCAATTTGATCACCGTTAACATTTCATGGACTCCTGGCCATGCTGTAATAAAAGGAAATGATATAGTAGATACTCTAGCTAAAGAGGGAGTGACAGAGGCACATCTTATAGATGGAGAGGATGGTACATCTACATACGCAGATGTGAAAACAACTTTCAAAACGCTCCTGTTTAACAAACTGGTAGAGACAATGGGACTTGTCAGAAAAGGGCAGACGGCTATACACATTCAGACCCAAATTTAATCACAGAGTTGAGCATGTATTCAGCTCAAGAGAAACCGGAAAAAAATTGCCCCACAGCTCAATAACTTTAATGCGAAGTGTGGACTAATAGAACCAAAAGAATGTGCATGTGGAGACATAGAAACAGAGATACATTATCTATTACATTGTCCACTTTATGAGGACTAGAGGGAAAAGTGGAGGAAAAATGTATTTTTCAACACAAACCTGGATGGAAATCTGCTATTGGCAACTCGTGAAGAATAAGAAGAAGGTATCTACAACTACACAAGAAACCAAGTATTAACAGAACTGGAAATGTTCATTCTCGAGACCGAAAGATTCTAACCTAATTTTGTTAATTAGATAAT
This sequence comes from Conchocele bisecta, assembly GCA_029237695.1. Classification (NCBI taxonomy): domain Eukaryota; kingdom Metazoa; phylum Mollusca; class Bivalvia; order Lucinida; family Thyasiridae; genus Conchocele; species Conchocele bisecta. The sequence continues at coordinate 39,463,649 of CM055266.1, read as the reverse complement.
CTGAAGTATCGTGCACATAATAGAGAAGTCCTTCCTAGAAGACATACTGTACATGCAAGTTTAATATGGCCTTAAGGCTGAAGAAAGAAGCAAGAAGCCTCGTTCTCATAAAATCTACTTTAACTAAGGCAAATTGACAAAAGTAAAAGTCGTAAAAAAAAATCCAAATTGACTTGACCAGCAAAATACATTTATGAGTGAAAAATGCTTTAAAAAAAAGAGCAACAAATCACTAAATCATTACCGGTAAACATAATACTAACACACCTTCATTATTATGCCCCCTATGGGATTGCAAGGGGGGCATATTGCGTTGCTCTTGAGGTTCCGTACGTTCGTCCGTCCGTGTAAATTTACACCAAAACATTTGTAAGAGTTTCTCCAACATGTAATATCTCCAATATTACGCGAATGATTGCTTTAATACTAGGCTACTTGAATGACCTGAACATTTGTCACACACTCACACCATCATTAACACGACCTTAACCTGTGTTACCTTCGAAATGTCGCTGAAACAGTTAGCCATTTTTCAATCGAGTATGCCAATGGGGCATATCCATGTTTTACAAACATAATGTTTGGTTTGATAATAAATGCCAATATGGCTTACTGCAGAAAAATCCCCTATTGTTGAAAGTGTTAAATAGTATTTCCATCCCACGTCAGCTGTGGTGCATTTTACTACTATTTTCTAATTCATCAAATTGCGTGCCCTAAATGATACTCGTTTGTGTTGATGGGCCGTTAAGCACCATTCCATTAGGCTGTGGTTCCATCGCTATATGACCGTAGCTGTTGCTGGGACGTTAAACCCATTCACTTTCACTTTGTAATACAACTTACAGAAGATGGCTGAGAAGATGCCTAGGAAAGAACCCACATGTTCGTCTCCTGGACATCATAAGCGCCATGTACGACTGCCAAAAGTTACCGTTGACTCGCTGTCTAAGGTAAGCCATACATATATTCATATATGAGACTCGCCATGTGATTTGTACCTTCGGACATCTGCGTAATTTCATGAAATACGTTTACAATATTAGTCAAAAGTCGACAATATTTTCAGAGTACATACGGAATTATATTCCGTATGTACCTACTCTGAAAATGTTGTCAGCTTTTGACTTTATTTATAAAAAATATTGTAAATTTTGTGAAGTATTTCATAAAATTATGCAGATGTCCGAAGGTACAAAATCACATGGCGTGTCTCATATGTGGTTATGGCAGGAGAAATGGGGCTTATGGATTTTGCGTCCAATGTAGATCCAGATCAGCCTGTGCATCCGCAGATCAGGATCTGTACTGTTCACTATTCTGTCGATGAAATGAAACTCGTGTCGTGCTTATAACGAGTAATACAGGTAGTTTTCAGGGTATAGGAATGTGCTATTTGACCAGTAACCTATTTCACCAACATTGCAAAGTATACTTATCTAGCAAAGTATACTTTGAGGGAGAAATTTTCAATCTTAGGATAAATATATTAATTTTTAGCCAGTTTTTTAAAAAAAAATCCAGGCTATTGGATTGGCGAAAGCCGGGCGGGCGGCGGGCGGGCGGGCGGGCAGGCAGTAGGCGGCGTCCACAATCAATGTTAAGTTTTCGTGTTTGAGTCTTTGTTACTGTACCACCTAGGACCACAAAACTTTCACAGCTTCATAATCAAGGGGTACCCACCACATATCACTATCCAACGTGTTACTTTTTTTTTTAACTTCACCCATTTTTTCCGCGCAGTCGACTTAGCCATTTTCAATGTTAAGTTTTCGCGTTTACAATGTTAAGTTTTCGTGTTTAAGTCCATTTCTTTGGTATTGTACCACCTAGGACCAACATGTCCAACATGTTACTTTTTTTTTAACTTGACCCATTTTTTCCGCGTAGTCGACTTAGCCATTTTCAATGTTAAGTTTTCGCGTTTACAATGTTACGTTTTCGTGTTTAAGTCCATTT
>CM055266.1:38647118-38728793 GCA_029237695.1 Conchocele bisecta | reverse complement strand
TAAACTTGGAAAAGTCGCGGGAATACTGCGCGAAGGCCGGAAGGCCGGAAGGCCTCGTCCAGTATTCCCGCGACTTTTCCAAGTTTATATCCCAGATAAATTCCACAAAAAGGCCATTCATTCCTTATAATTCCAGCATTTGAAATAAATTCATCAAGAAAATGTGTTTATTTTCCGTTTTCTTAAGAATTATTTTAACTGCGCCTCACGGTTGCGGAAAGTAGTTCGGCGTGGGAGTTTACTGGGATATAAATTTTAGACAGAGACTTGCTACGAGCCAATCAAATGTTAGGGAATTGTTTAAATATTTTTGTGCTGGAATTATTAAACTATAATGTAGAACGTTGTTGAAGTACTTTAAATAAAATCTTACCTGGAGCGTCTCCCACACGTAATCTGCAGTATAGTTCTGTGTACGTGTAGTTTAGCACGTGGAAACACAATTGCCACTGACAAAAATAGGACATAAATGAGGGGCATCCAGTAAATAACAGAAAAGTGTTATACACCTACTCCCACTCATGAAGTGGCATATTTCATCAGGTCTCAAAAACAGTGTTATATATATATATAGAGAGGATCTTACTTTAATACGTGATGATTTATCCCATCAACACAGTGCGTATGTGCCGTGAAACACGGTGCCGTGAAACATTTTTGATATCCAGTCAATACAATTTTTGCATTTTACTGTCATTTGAAGGTGTTGACGGGATAAATAGAATAGTAGGTTAGAGTGCCGTGAATGGGAAAAAATATCTGGCGCGGCACGGAAACGGAATGTGCTCGGCAGAGCCTCGCCCATCCCATTTCCTGAGCCTTGCCAAATATTTTTCCCATTCACGGCACTAACCTACTATTCTCTATTTACTATGATAGTTATTGACGAGTTTACTGATGTCATAATAGACTATGCTGAGTTTCTTTATAAAGCAGTCACGGAGCTTTAATAAATATCATATATATAGTATATCAAACCAGATTTGCTTTATTGCATGAGCACATCATCATACTAAGCATATACTGGTCACCTAATATGTTTTATTGTACCCGTCTGATTTGTACATTTATTACACTAGTGTACACGTATTATGATATTGAATACACATTAGTTCCGGCCTTTTAGAACATACGAGTCGAACTTAAGCTATGCTTATTGATAACTTGTGATCAGTGCATATTTAAGATACAATAAAATAGCTGTAACGCTTTTTTGGCTAGAGAACATTGTTCACTTGATCCCAGTTATACAAAAATAGGACATATGTTAATACGCTACCTACGAAAGTCACGTGTATGCATTAACATAATAAAATGCATGTACACGTGGACTGGTATACAACTATGATATATTCTGCAGTTTGAATGAAAATAGTTGTATTATCGTACAAAAGGGCGTGTGTCATTGTTGAATGACAACTATATCAATCACTTAAGTTCAATCACTTAAGTTGGTTTATTACTGAAACTGCATGTGAAAATACAGTGGCTAAAATTATGAAGGATTAAATTGTTAATGATGTGAACTCTACAGAGACCCAACAGAACATTAGAAATAATATATCTGGGATGTCATTTGTTACGAATATTCCCGATCTACATTAATCGCTAACAAGTGTTGCAAGGTCGTTAACCCTTACTATGCTGAATTAAATTTTGTCGTCTGCTGCAAATGTTTTATTTTCAATATTTATCGATAAAAACCTGTTTTGGCAGCGCATGAAAATCGTCTCCAATGGAGACGATTCTCATGTGCTGTCAAAACAGGTTTTTTTGTGAAGAATTAAGGCAAAAATTAAAAACAGCAGACGACAATTTTCGTCTCCCACGTAGTGAGGGTTAATAAACAGAGTCAATAATGATGGGCTGCTCACACAACATTGACGCGCACATATAGAGCAGGGGAAATAACTCGCAATTATGTTATACGTTCGGACACATGCTGGTAGTCTCCCATACATTGATTGAACAAAAAATATGAGAAATTTATCGTGTACACCTTTGAGAATTAGACTTTTCCAAAGTCTGATTCTATCGAACGCTTTAGAGAAATCAACAAATAAACATTAGAACCTCCCCGCTTGTTTCGTAAGATATTTCTGTGCATGTCATGTAAATGTAGAGTAAATATATTGTCTACTGTCGAGTAACCTGTACTGAATCCAGCCTGTTGTGATTCGTCGTTGATATTATGATATTGTGACCATTTTGTGAGTCTTGTGGAAAGTGTTTGGGTCATCTTGTGGGCCTTCTTGTGTATTGTAATCAACCGGATCCAAACGGTACATGTACAAACTAAATATGTATTATCTTATTTTGTATGTGTTTCTACATATACATGGCAACAGAGTACCAAATAGAAAGGGATTTTCCCAAGCATATCCCTTTTTCGCTCACTTTTTTGCTCTCTCGCCACAACTGATTTCCACGTTTGAGCAGTTTTGGGGTCGAAATGTGGTCAAATTCGCAAATTGGAAGCTCATCAAATTCGCCTCTAAAACTGATCATTTCCAGGTTTGAGCAGTTTTGGTGGGCATTGTAGGAAATTTCTTACATTAGAAACTCTCCATTTGCAGGTTTTCATAGTTATTGACAGCAAAACAAACAACGGAATATGGCAGTGTTATTTAATAAATTTATTTAATAAATAAACTTGATTGTGGGAAATTTCCCACAATTTAAATACAGAATGTACAATTTAACAAAATAATTACAAATTGGACACTGAAATGCCAAAAAATACAACTCCGACAATATCCGAATACAATGAACTAAACATAATGATTAATCGGTTTTCATTGTAGGAAATTTCCTACGTTCGATTTAGGTGTTTTACTTTTGTCTAGGAAATATTGTTAAACTTCTCTAAATAAAATTCAAAACATACAACTTTGACAATATCCAAATGTACATCACTTGAACGAACGTAGGAAATTTCCCACAATTAAACCTAAAAATCATTAATTTTATATCAGTCGTATTTCTTTTACAGAAAAGTCAGAAACCGATCGTAGGAAATTTCCTACGTTCGATTCAAGTGATTGAAAGTATCTAGGATATATTGACAAAGTTCTCTATGTTAATGAATTTCAATAATTCAAAACACAACTTCGACAATATCCAAGTATAACTCACTTGAATAGAACGTAGGAAATTTCCCACAATTAAACTTCAAAAGTTATTCATTTTATATCAGTCGTTTTTCTTTTACAGAAAAGTCACAAACCAATCGTAGGAAATTTCCTACGTTCGATTCAAGTGATTTGCTTTTGTCCAGGATATATATACAAAGTTATCTATGTTAATAAATTTAACACTGAAATTCAAAACATACAACTTTGACAATATCCAAATGTACATCACTTGAATTGAAAGTAGGAAATTTCCCACAATTAAACCTAAAAAATAATTCATTTTAGCTTGGTCGTATTTCTTTTACAGAAAAGTCAGAAACCGATCGTAGGAAATTTCCTACGTTCGATTCAAGTGATTGAAAGTATCTAGGATATATTGACAAAGTTCTCTATGTTAATGAATTTAAATAAATCAAAACACAACTTCGACAATATCCAAGTATAACTCACTTGAATTGAACGTAGGAAATTTCCCACAATTAAACCTAAAAAATAATTTATTTAGTCGCATTTGTTTTACAGACAAGTCAGAAACCGATCGTAGGAAATTTCCTACGTTTGATTCAAGGATTTATATTTGTCTAGGATATATTGACGAAGTTCTCGAAGTTAATAAATTTCAACATTGAAATTCAAAACATACAACTATCCAAATGTACATCACTAGAATTTAACGTAGGAAATTTCCCACAATTAAACCTAAAAAATCATTAATTTTATATCAGTCGTATTTCTTTTACAGAAAAGTCAGAAAACAATCGTAGGAAATTTCCTATGTTCGATTCAAGTGATTTAAAGTATATAGGATATATTGACAAAGTTCTCTATGTTAATGACTTTTCAATAATTCAAAACACAACTTCGACAATATCCAAGTTGAAGTATAACTCACTTGAACGTAGGAAATTTCCCACAATTACACCTAAAAAATAATTAATTTTAGAATAGTCAAATTTCTTTTACAGACAAGTCAGAAACCCTACGTTTGATTCAAGTGATTTACATTTGTCTAGGATATATTGCCGAAGTTCTTGAAGTTAATAAATTTCAAAACTGAAATTCAAAACATACAACTTTGACAATATCCAAAAATAAATCACTTGAATGGAACGGAAGCAATTTCAAACAATTAAACCTAAAAAATAATTCATTTTAGATCAGTCATATTTGTTTTACAGAAAAGTCAGAAATGGATTGTAGGAAATTTCCTACGTTCGATTAAAAAAGTAATTCATTTTAGATCAGTCGTATTTGTTTTACAGAAAAGTCAGAAACCAATCGTAGGAAATTTCCTGCGTTCGATTCAAGTGATTTACTTTTGTCTAGGATATCCGTCAAGCAATCGGTCGAGTAATATTAAAGTTATACCATGATGAAGAAACTTGTACAACTTTTTTCTTACAAAAAAAAAGTGTGTTTCGCAAAAAATATGAAGGTTTTAAAAAAATTTTGGCCAATAGTCATGTTAATGGCGGCGGATGAGTGTGTTCGCAATGTTCACATGCATCAAGTGTCCAAACATTGAAGCAATCCGTCAAGTAATATTAAAGTTATACCATGATGACGAACTTTGTACAAACTTTTTGACAAAAGCGGCACATGCACATGATTGCGAGATATTTACCACAACTAAGGACATACAAGTTTGTCAATATACATAGCAAAGCCATAATAAATATATTTTGTTTACATGGAGAAATATGCAGATGAGGAAGAACAATTTATTTATTTAATGGTGTTTAATGGTCTGTCAAAAGCTAAGGTCATCCTAGGCCATGTTAGCTGGGTCAAATCCAATATTTCACCAGTATCAATGGAAATTCAATGGCAAACAAATGGAGATACATGTATGTAATAAGACATCTGGAGTGATGTGACGCAGGATTTCACATGTGAAGCAGTGCATAATTTCACATTTGGTGTCACACAGGATCTCAGAAGTGTTGTCACGCAGGATCTTACAAATGATGTGACGCAGTATCTCAGGAATAATGCACATGTGATCATGGTGATGCTGCAGATCTCAGGAATGATGTAACGCAGGATCTCAGCAACTCACGAGTGATGGGACGCGGGATCTCATATGTGATGTGACGCATAATTTCACATTTGGTGTGACGCAGGATCTCAGAAGTGTTGTCACACAGGATCTGACAAGTGATGTCATCATGGGGACGCTGCGGATCACAGAAATGATGTAGCACAGGATCTCAGCAACTCGTAAGTAATGTGACACAGGATGCCACAAGTGATATGGTGCATGATGTCGACACATGCAGGTTTTCATACATGATGTGACGCAGCTTTTCTAGCTACGTGATACAGGATTTCACAAATGTTGTGATGCAAGATTTCACACTCGATGTCAAATATTTGCATGCCACAGAGCTTCTGTGATTGAGTTTGACTGTGACGAAAGTGTTCCAACAAGGTGATGACATTGATGCACAGTGGCAGGTCATACTGAAGATATTCATTGTCCGGGTTCAACAAAACATCTACGTCAAACTGAAACAGATATAGAACAGTATACAGTATTATGTTTGATAAAATTCATTAGCGAACAGTGTATGCCCTGAACAGACTACAAACGCACAGGTTGATCAGGGACTAAACTGGTTGCAAACTCATTAGGTGATGCGTGTCTTTTAAGGGACATGAAAAAACTTTAACCAAAAACTTCAAAGTAATTTGACCTTGACATTGGGCACAGGGGCCGCACGGGTGGGGGTAGAATGAAAATATAGATGATGATAAACACCCATGTGAAGTTTCAAGGTAATGGGCACAGCAGTTGCAGAGATATAGTATAACGAAAAACTTTAACCAAAAAACTTAACCAACAAGAATTCCGCGGAATCAAATGTCTCGCCTTGTCCCGTCGCCTTGACCTCGAGCCTGGGCCAGAAAGCAATTTTCACTGGCCCGAACATATTGTACAATTATTGACTAGTGAGCCATAGAATATCAGATTATATTCTATGGCTCACTAGTCAATAATTGTTTTAGTATATGATAATAGTCGGTATATAGCACTTACGACCTTATGCTACTAGACAAATATGGAAAAAGAATTTGAAACAAGAGGGCCATGATGGCCCTAATTCGCTCACCTGACTCCATGAACACCAGAGGAGAATGTGACATTGAGTTCATGTGTTTTAAAAAAATTGTGCTATTTTTAGATGGCGGTCATCTTGGATTAAGCGATGACTCTCATTTTACAAAATCTGAAAATGCTTCACCCAGCATCGGCCATGTGGTTCCTGAGAAAAAGACGTTAAAAATCTTGAATAAATGGACCTTTTGGTGGCCATCATGGATGACATAATCATCCGATTCCGACAAATATTTCACCAGAGTGATCGCCTCATTGATACCTTCAATTTGATATATGACATGACCATATTCAGTCAAAAATAAAATTTGATCCCAATTTGACCCCACGGGCCACGCCCATTTTTGACCCCGGGGTCACCATTTTAACAAATTTGAAAGAGCAATGTACATCGATCATTCCTACCAAGTTTCGTCGAAATCCGGCAAGCGGTTCATGAGAAGAAGATTTTTTAAGAATTTATGCTATTTTTAGACGGCGGCCATCTTGGATTAGCGATGACCTCAATTTTAACAAATCTGAAAAGGCTTCACCTATGGACCATAACTTTTAAGTTTGGCTACCATGGGCCAAGCGGTTTATGTGAAGAAGAATTTTGAAATCTCTATTAAAAGAACGACCTTTTATTTTGACCTTTCGGCGGCCATCTTGGATGACATAACAATCCGATTTCGACAAAAAATGCACCAGAGTGATCGCCTCATTGATACCTTCAATTTGATATATGAAATGACCATATTCAGTCAAAATTAAAATTTGACCCCAATTTGACCCCACGGGCCACGCCCATTTTTGACCCCGGGGTCACCATTTTAACAACTTTGAAAGAGCAATGTACATCGATCATTCCTACCAAGTTTCGTCGAAATCCGGCAAGCGGTTCATGAGAAGAAGATTTTTTAAGAATGTATGCTATTTTTAGACGGCGGCCATCTTGGATTACGTAATGACGTCATTTTAACAATTTTGTAATCCCCCTACCTAAGGACCATGACCATGAAGTTTGGTGACTATAGACCCAATGGTTACCGAGGAGAAGACGTTTGAAAATGTTCACGGACGACGACGACGACGGACACATTGCGGTAACAATAGCTCACATGAGCTTCGCTCAGGTGAGCTAAAAAATAACAAGAAACGAGGCCACTTTTTGTAGACTGCATGTCGCGCCTTGGGGCGAGGCATGGACACTAAAAAAAGAGTGAGTGAGTGAGTGAATAGGGTTTAATGTCCGCTTTTCTGACATAGAGGTACAAGTCTCAGGGAGTCTACACGCAGACGTGTCAACGGGGTCGTGTCCCATATCCACCTGTCCGAGGGGGGTAAATCCCAACTTCAGAACTCAATATTTACAATCAAAATATATATTCATTCCTGAAATTAGAACAACCTGATGTGGTGCCAGGCCATCGCCACACCAGCATCATTTATCCCATCCCCTAAAAGTAATAGGATTAGCACTAATCTTACTTTTATATATGGGGCATAGCCCGACTCAACTCTCACATACAAGAAAGCCAAAAATGTACATGAGGGCCAAATCCGGTATAGTGGGTTCCGGAAAGTATGAACCCAATTGTTAAGCCAGTTAAGTCGCCTTTTACGACAAGCAATGGCTACTGCAGCACTATTCTCAGGATCAGTTGATCCCTCAGGATCAGTTGATCCCGCCCCGGTGCCTGCACGGGGCCTAAAAAAAAGAAGAGATATAGTAGATGGAAGAACTTTAACCGGACACACAGACGGACATATGCCAAAATGCCGACTATATCACGCTTTTCGCAAGCGGGCGCGACAATGATGATAAACACTCATGTGAAGTATCAAGGTAATGGATGAAGCAGTTGCAGAGATATAGTACACAAAAAAATCAAAGTAATTTGACCTTGACATTGGGCACAGGGGCCGCACGGTTGGGGTTAGAATGAAAATATGGATGATGATAAACACCCATGTAAAGTTTCAAGGTAATGGGCGAAGCAGTTGCAGAGATATAGTATAACGAAAAACTTTAACCAAAAAACTTTAACCAGACGTACGTTAAAAAGTTAACGTTGAAAATGGCTAAGTCAATTACGTAGAAATAATAGGTGAAGGTAAAAAAAAATGGTCACATGTTGGATAGTTGTATGTGGTGGGCACCCCTTCATGGTTATGAAGCTGTCAAAGTTTGGTGGTCCTAGGTGGTACAGTACCAAAGAAATGGACTTAAACACGAAAACTTAACATTGTAAATGCGAAAAGTTAACATTGACTGCGCAGAAAAAATTGGTCAAGTTCAAAAAGATAACATGTTGGATAGTGATATGTGGTGGGCATCCCTTGGTTATGAAGCTGTGAAAGTTTGTTGGTCCTACAGTATGTGTTACAGTAACAAAGAAATGGACTGGAAAACTTAACATTGATTGTGGACGCCGCCCGCCCGCCCGCCTGGCTTTCGCCAATCCAATAGCGTGGATTTTTTTTCCAAAAAAAAACTGGCTAAAAATGGAAAAAAAGTTTCAAAAAAAAAAGAGTTTAAAATGATTTTTTTTCCAAAAAAACCTGGCTAAAAATGGAAAAAAAGTTTAAAAAAAAGAAGTTTAAAAATGAACAAAAAAATAATGCTCAATCAATCAATCAATCAATCAATATCTTTATTTCCTCTTGACAGAGATTTGAAAATACATGTATACAATGTGAAAGTACATGAATAGAAATACATGCATAGGTGAATTATGTACAGGTGTGCAAGGCAAACATACGATTCACTGTTTAAATATTAAATGTTTGTTTGTGCCAATTGTTCGATACATCTACTCCTGGAATAGTTCGTCATAATTGACCGATCCTCATGTACTTTGTTGTTCACTATTCGCAGTTAACAACATATCCAACTTATGTGCGGTTTACAAGTTCAACGTATAGTTCATAGCAGCGTTTTGCACACTTGAATGCTGCACTCAGAAAGGTGTGTACATCATCTGTATTGTTTATGCGTGTGATATCAGCTCCCAAAACACAGTCCAGGAACTCATCTCCAGCATAGTGCTCTAGTTCATCGTATACTTCTGCCGAGAACGTACGGCGGATGCTGTCCATGAAGGCGTCTCGCAAAGGCATGGTAATTGCGCACTCGGCTATAGAGTGACATATGGTATCACCAGTAATGCCGTCACAAAGGCAACATACACTTATATTGACGTCTGGTACACACGTCCATAACAGAGCTACAAAGTCTGCCAGTTTTAGCTCAGAATGTGTCTTTGCAAACTTCCAGACGATGGCCGGTGTTATGGACGTGTGTAGCCTGCGGAATCTAGCAAAATCATTGTCATTTTCCATTCTCTGATCCCAAAGACTGGACTCACGGACAGCAACCGCCGTACTGACTTCTCGTTTCCACGAGCATTTGGGAGGCAAATTGTCATAGTGATTGAGTATATGTATTAGGCCATACCTAGACAGAATTGCACATATATCAGGAATGAACCCTCGACACGCTGCAATAGATCCTGATAAGTACAAAAACAATTTCCTGAAGAAAATACTTTGGCATACAGTTGAGCTATGTGACGACAGTAACTTATACAGAAACATTAACTTGCGTTTATCAATTTCAGCGGATAGACGGTGAAGCCCCAGCATTGACTCGCACATATCTGATCTAGTTCTTTTATGAAATCCTTGCATACATTTAACAATTGTATGTTCATGTTTAGAAATACAGTTTATGTCTGTGCGAGAAAGACCGTTCCATAATTCGCAGCCATACAGTGAGGTAGGCATTACAATTTTCCTATATAGGCCTGTCGACGTTATTGGATTCATACACATAGGCTTTACACCGAACCCAATCATAGCGTGGAATGCGTTGAGGCCCCTTTGACATCTCTCACGGACACGTTCTTTGTATTTTGTGTTGGCACACTGTTTGATTCCCAGATGAACTGCAGAATCTGTTACGGTGATGGCATTGGTGCCAATATGAAACTCGTTACATACAATGGTGCGGGGCTTTTTAGAGAATACAACTATACATGACTTTACCGAGTTTATACTAAATCGCCAATTGGAAGCGTATGTGTTTACGATATCTAACTGTTTTTGTAGCGATGCCGGACTTGTGGCTATACATGTTATGTCGTCGGCGAATGCCGGATTACCGGCTTTTACTGAACATACTGTTGCGCCTAGACTAGTATCTTCCAATTGGGCAAGTAGATCGTTGATGAAAACGAGGTAGAAAAATGTGGATATTACACCGCCTTGTCTTACACTACGAGTAACTGGTATTTGTCTAGAGGTGACGCCGTTAACTTTTACTACGCATGTCAGGCTCGAGTAATAATTGTTAATCAGTCGTAGTAGTTTTCCCTTTATACCCAGATTATACAGTTTATACAAGAGACCATTGTGCCACACGGTGTCGAAAGCCTTTTGAATGTCCAGGAAGGCTGCGTACACATTACTGCCCAAGTCCAAATTATAATAAATTGTCTCCTGCAGATTGAAAGCGGCCGCTATGCAACTGAGGTCTTTTTGAAATCCTAGCTGCTGACTGGATGGGAATGTTATGGAATGTTCATCTAGATATGACCATATTCTGTTGACTACGACTTTTTCGAACAATTTACATAAACACGGAATTAGTGAGATTGGTCTGTAGTTGCCAGGATCCGTTTTACTTTTCCCGCCTCCTTTATATAATGGAATGACAACACTTTTTTGCCAGGCACTTGGTACTTTTTCGAGTGTTAATATTTTGTTGAACAGTAACGAAATGATTGTATACAATTTTTCACTTCCATATATGATATGTTCGTTTTGTGTTTTATTCCAGCCTGGAGCTTTTCGTCGTTTCAGATGCCGTATTAATACTTGTAATTCACGCGTTGTTAATGGCTCAGAAAAAACTTCACTGTATCCGGTTTCACTGGTTTGTAGATATGTACTGATCGTGGTATTGACATTTTCAGCGAAATCATTGTCTCCCGATTGAGACTGTCCACTATCGTTGAATATGTTTTTGAAAAATTCGCTAAATCCATTTGCAACATGTTCCGGGGTCGAGTAATGTTTTTCATTGAAAATTATTTCGGTGCATGGTAGAACTTTTGTGTTTTTCTGATTACGCAGCAATTTCCAAAATAGTCTGTAGTCTAAACCGCAGCTTCGTCCAAATCACTATACACTTTGTCCATATACTTTTCCGACTCAATCTTCTGAATTTTTCTAAACTTCGATTTTGCATCTTTGTATTCTTTAAAATATATGTTATCGCGTCCACGAGGCCGACCTTGACTAATCCACACTGTTCGCAAATGACGTGATGCCGTGTGTGCTTTCTTAACTTCAGGCGTCCAATAGGGCTTAGAAAACTTGTTAAATGTGCATTTCGGTAGGGTAGTAAATGCGGAATGGTGAAGTGCATTTGTAATAGAGTCTGATAACGTGTCTATTGATATTGAACTGTCTGTGGGAATCGAGTCTAACATGGCATCCAGTGTATATCTGTAGTTAAATATATGTTCTTCTGTGATCTTGTTCCATCTGACGTTAATATTAGGTCACTTTCATCCAATATTTTAAATGTCTCAACGCAGTTAATTAACGTTGTATCAACGAGGAAATGATCGATCATTGATTTCGCTGGTTCGTAGCTATAATGTGGACCATTACTGTGATGTGATATATTAACCGGAATTAGGTTGTTGCTATTTATATACTGTGTCAACATTTTTGTCTTGTATGGTGCCCGAGTCATGTCTAAATTGCTCCTAATTTCCGCGTTAAAATCTCCACCGACTATTACTTGGCCACGTGACGTATAGTACGTGGTCAGTGCTCTGAGTTCAGAAAGGGTTTCGTCATATGAGGTCATATTATTATCTGACGGCAGATACACCGAAAATATGTAGAGTGGTAGTGAATGTTGGGGCTTCATCTCTATGCCTATTATCCTATCAGATATGTTTCCAATAGGTGATGTTATGTTATTCAAATGTTTTTTAACTAATACACTAACACCACCTTTGCCGCACCTTGCTCGACTGTATGGATCCACATCGCCTTGAACTTTTGTAAATGCTTGATACTCGATATGTATACTGTCAGCAAAATGTTTAGAATGTGGCATCAACTTATGTTCACTTATTAGCGCAATATCAACACTATGCTTATCTAACAAACTGGGATAACGAATATGCCGTGGACATTATACCTCTGACATTCCAGGTAAGTATGCTAACCATAATTACGAGTAATATGTAACTATAAGTTTGTGATGTACGTATTGATTGATACATGCTGAATTTAATATCTGTCCTCATTATCGTTATCAAACCAATCACGTTCGCGATACCCTGTTGTGTCATTGTTGTCCGTATGTTCCGTCCTATCATCATAATTGTTGTTACACCAAGCACCATAGTTTGTCATGTAGTCCGAGTCGGTTCGTTGGTAGTAATTATCGTCTCGGTACCTGTTGGCCGTGTCTACCTGTCGTTGCCCTGTACGTGCGTCTCGTCTCTCAGTCAACTCACGCTCCCACACTTGCTTACTCATCCATCTCCTAATGACAATCTCATTTGGCCAAAAATCACTCCTCTCCAACGATCACCAACATCTGAATATACTATAATGTTTGGCCGTGGTACTATTTCTGCTGGTAAACATGTTTAACTGCCGCGGCACGACTTCTTTACTCTGCAAGAAGTCTAAAATGTCGTCTTTCGTAACTTCCGTGTCTATATTACCAATATGGTATGCAATCAGCTTTTTCTTTCGCGCGGCAATGAATCGCTGACCCGATGGCAATGCATTGTTAGCTTTTCTGTTTACGTCACGACCAATGTATGTCGTGCGCCTATTGTAACTATTTTCGTGCGTTGCCGCGGCGCTGTGGCTACCATGATTGCCATTGGGTTCACGACTCGTTACCGTGCGGGACGGAGCAGCTGATGCTAACATATTCGGATTACTTTGACCGTGTGTTGTTTGTGTATCACTATGTGTATCACTTTGTGGGAGTGTAACATGTGCCTGATCTTGCACTACGTCGGAGAATAGTCGCGCCGTTAAAAAATCATCGCCCGCAATATCCGTGTGTCGCCCATTGTCGGTACCAGTGTCTGTATCGTTATATGCTGTACATGTGCCAGTCGTGGGTAGAATGCTGGATACAACATTGGCGTCACGCGTGGATACTCTGACATCAGTATTTCCGTGTGTTGGCTCGCTGCTCGATACATCTCGGGCGTCGTATGTGTTTGGACGGTTGGTGATAACGATGACGTCATTTGTGACGGCACCGTCACTTGTCGATCTATTTGCGATAATAGCTGTACCTGGCGTGTCGATCCTGGCGTCGTTACTCGCATGGCCACTCGAGCGATCAGATATTACGATGTCGCCAGTCCCCAGTGCGCATGCGCCATTCGGGGTAGCGCTATCATCACGAGGACTCCGGGGTACGGAGGCCAGCTGAGCACTCATCGTATATACCGATGCATGGAGTTTAATAACTTCGCCTGTTAACATTGACATCGCGTTTTTCACGTCTTGTGTGTCCTGTACACACGATCTGAGACTGTTAACTGACTGATACATCATTCCTATCGATGTCGTGAAGCCGTCACACTGCGTTTTAATATCGCGTAATATGGACGAGTCTGACTTACGTAGATCAATAAGATCTTTTACGTCAGCCTGCAACTTTATAACAACGGCAGAAACGTCGGCCAATGCTAAACTTTCCTTTAATGTAGTACCATGGGTGGGGCTACTCTGGGGTGGTTCATTTGTAAGGTCTATTGGGCTTCTTTCATCAGATATAAACACATTGAATATGTCATTGGTGCGTTCGCCACTGATGAACATTTGTAACGTGAAACAGTCGCGTGCGCATTTCTCTGCACCGGATGCGACTTTAGAGTTGCGCCTGTTAACCAATCTTGTTTTCGGACAATCTTGACACTGTCTCGCCCTTTCAGCTAAAGTAGCACGATACCAATTTATGCGCTTAGCCTCGTGATTACATAGGCTTAATAGCTCGTCTATAAACAGCTCCTTTGGCAGATGTTCCAGCGCGGTATCGAGTTGTGTGTAGAACTGTTGGTTTGGGACCTGCGTATCGTACGAAACCGACTCGTCGTCGTCGCTTTCCGACGTGGGTTCCGGCTTAATTCGTGATAATTGTGCATTTATTATCTGCTTTGGGTCCGTTTCGCTACTGATGGACGAGTTGAGCGAGGCCCGTTCGGGCGATATACAGGGGCTCATCATTTTGCTTGTGTCCAAGTGCTTTTCATCGAATGGATAGAAGTCAGTGGTCACTTTGCCGGCCATTGTCAGTATATACCTATACGCCCAATTACCCGCTGGTCAGCGGTTACCTGTATAAATTACCTGTAATAATTTAGCTGGACATTTAGTGGTCAAGCTGGAAATTTGCACATGCTTGCACATGCAGAAGTGTTCAACTGGAGAAGGCTATTGTTCTCTCTACAGGTAAGGTGTACAGAGCGCACGAGAAAACGGGTCTTCATGCATTAATGTTCAGTTTGTAGCATAGAAAGAAATAGAGTTTGACCTTGACCCTGGAGCCCGGAATTTTTTTTAATAGTCCTATATTCATCTACATATCATAGTAAAGGTATGTATAAAGTTTGATGACTGTGGTGTTGAAGTAATGACCGTAACACGAACACTTAACATTGAATGATGACGACGACGACTCCGGAAAAGCAAAACCTATGTCTCGCTTTCCGCTTCGCGGGCGAGACAAAAACACGTACGTACGTACGCCAAAGTGCCGACTATATCGCGCTTTCCGCAAGCGGGCGCGACAAAAATAATGTACTCTCGCTTTTAATGAATTTATGTAGTGAACAACCGCCATTGGCTGGTAGGAAATGTGCAATGTCCCTTAAAACTGTGAGTACCGACTGTGCCTCAGATACAACGGTAATATCCAATAATTCAAATTCATGGGCAGTAAGTGGCTGTGACTGGAGAAATTGGGCTTATGGGTTTTGCAACCAATGTAGATCCAGACCGGCCTGCGCATCCGCAGTCTGATCAGGATCTACACTGCTCGCCGTTCCATCAATGAAACACCCGTCATGCTTCTAACAAGCAGTATAGATCATTATCAGGCTACACGAGTGTGAAGAAGCTACACTGGTCACATATCCCATAAGCCATATTTCTCCAGTCACAGCCACACCAATCAATCAATCAATCACACCATTTTATTTCATCATATTCCCGAAAGCATGCGCTACATTCAAGTACATGCCTTCAGAACCTGTCATAAGCAGGGCAGATAATTTGGTATGGCATAATTTGGCATTTTCGCTATACATGTACCGGTACGTTCTGAAATGATAATACTATACCACATTTAGAAAATAGTTCCCAGTATAGACGCTAGTGTAATTAATTTATATGAAACAATTTAGTAACCTTCAATCGTAAAACATCTATAATACTGAAAAATATTGTACTGTAAAATTAGTTTCGGAATTATTAGTTTGTACTTGTCATATTATTTTTATAATATTAATTTTTTTTCAGTAAACTATATATGTCAGTGAGTCACATTTAACTACTAAGGTGCAAATTAGATCAGATTCGCTATTCTGCAGACTGAGAGGAAGCCATGAGTGGAATAGTAACTATGGCTGCGAACGGTACGGTAGTACATTGCAAGAGTTACAGTTAGCAACTACATATATGTATACTGCTTCAAGTTAGTACCAATTTTGCTATGCTGATGTGTTATCCAGTACGCTGTTCATTTTTGTTTACACTGCGACATGCGCAGAATTATCAGAAATAAACATGATGTTGCAAAACACAGAGGTGGCATCAGACATCACAATAAATTGATGTAATTTACTGACGTCCGAATGTTATGAGACTTTTAACATGCTTCTTTGAATTGCCTCGGCTTATATGCTGCTGGAATTTAGACTAAATATGGGCATGATACGGACATTTAAACTTGTTTCGATCGTGTTTGAATAGTTCTTTGTCCTACTTCATAGATAGGTACAATGGTGTCGGCTAAATCTGCACACCTAAGGCTTTCCAAACAAATTTATATGTCATTAAAGGTACATGCCCACTCAGTAGGCATAAACTGTTACTTACATCAGAGACATCATCATACACATTTTCTGGCAAAATAAACATTCATTCACCATTATTCCATGTATTGATTGGCATTATTATAAATTTTATATTAGCCGTAAATTTACACACTGATATCAGGGGCGATAACCGTGTTTCCTTAAAATGTTAACGGACATTACTATTTATTCTCTGTATTTATTTTTTGATGTGCAATGATCATACTTTATAATCTGTCGAAAATATTATTTTTTCAGGTGACGCATTTAATTAGTATATTAAAATAATTAAAAAATATCATGCCTCATTTGCATATGAAAATAGCCTGATACCACCGCGCGTCACTATCAGTAAAATAAATATTACTAAATGATTATATCTGTATAGCGGGCACTTGTAATTTTTAGAACTGGTGTAATAGTGACACAATTATACAACTTTAATTCCTATAAAGAACAGTTTGTGCCTACTGCGTGCAGGGTTGGCCGGGAAATACCGGGGGCGGGAATTCCCGTCACCGGTATTTCCCGTCCCGGGAAATACTCCCCAAAGTGGGAAATACCGGGAAAATACCGGGAAAATACCGGAAATATGAATTTTGATGTTATTATTTGATAATTAAAGTTATTTAAATTAAGTTTTAAGCTCAGTAATAGTTAATTAAACAATCAACAATTTAATAATTAGATATAGGGGTTAATTACAATGTATAGATCTGTTTCATTCCCAACTAGGGGTACTCATCAGGTGGAATATTTGGCTACCATGACATTTATATTTTGGTTGTATTATTTTTTTGTAAATTACTTCTTCATTTTTTAGGAAGCATCTGAGTGTCTGCTAGATACAATTCACAAGGATAACGTCATCATGATCAGACTATGTTTAGACAACAGGCTGTTAATTATCAACCTTCTCCCACACTAATATTCGGTATCAAGAAATGAGAATAAATGATCTTAGCATGCATGATGTGCATACACATAGTCTCTTACAAGTCTTATATGACTGACAATGTTTTATGCTTTGCATTTGTATTACTTATTTGCATTATTATTATGACATTTATTTAACGTGAAGACTATGGGCCACGAAGGTACGTATGAGATACAGTACCTAAAATCGTTAAAATTAGCCAAAAGCCTACTAATGTCTACTTATTTGCATGTACATTGATGAGACTTTAATATACTTTAATAAACCATATCAGACTATGACAACAGGCTGTTAATTGTCAGCCTTCTCTCACACCTTTTGTGTCATACTGTATAATAAGAACCCAGGTGGTCTGTATAAGGTCATGTCAAGTTGTAAAACAATTACACTCACTGTACATGGATTATCCCTGTTATCAACAGGGATTTTCTCAAAATTCCAAAAGCATCTTTTATTAGTGGCAGGTTACTATAGTAATGAGAGGTGTTCTCATATACAATAAAATAGACAGTTGGCAAATACTACATAGACTTGTATATATATAGGGAAGAAAATTGTCTAGAAAATAATTATGTTTTTTTTCTCTAAATAAACTTACCGGTATTATTTCTTTTTTTATTGCAGAATGTTTTACCTGTAGGCTTATCAGTCTACACATATATAAACCATAGTAGATATAGGGGAATATAGAGACTCATCTTGACATTTTGGAATGAAAAAGACCACCAAGATTCATATTTCCCGGTATTTCCCGGTATTTCCCGCCTCCTGGGAAATACTCTTATTTCCCGGGAAATTGCCAACCCTGACTGCGTGGGCATGCAGGGCTCCAGATAAGGAATTAGTAATTGAGTATTTTCACTCCATCATATCTGAAGCAATTGGGTATTTCAATATTTTAATTGGGTAACATAAAATCACACTACTGTTTACACATCAACAGGCAGCAATTATTGAAGTTTGCTTCGAAATGAAAACATGTGTTGGCATTTCATTAGAATTGTCTCCTTGGAGACAATTCTAATGAAATACCAATATGTGTTTTCATGGAAAATAAGAAAAATATGCTATATTTGTGGTCTGTTTATTGTTTTCTGTAGCATGATAAAGGTACAAAAAAATTGTTATTGCTTTTTGATACTCCATACTTCTGATTTCAATTGGGTTTTTGGCAATTTTAATTGGGTATTTACGCAAATACGCAGCTTATCTGGAGCTCTGGGCATGTACATGTACCTTTAACATCCCCATATTCAGTCAAAATTTCATGAATATTCAACGCAGTTCAAAGATGTCTGTGCAGGTAAAATGTCATAACATTTTGACGTCAGTAAGTAACGTAAATTATGTGATGTATGACATCACACGCGTGTTGGCATCTTCACATTTGTTTCTGCTAATGCTGCGCATCTGGTAGTGAAAACAAAATGGCGAACACCTTTCTGGATCAGCATATAGCAAAATTGGCCTTAAACTTGAAGCAGAACTATCCAGTGACATCATGACAGGTTAGTTTCTTAGTTGAACAGTTAATTTAGTAGGGTCGTCACGGTCTGAGGATTTTACACATTTTGACTATATTCGGAATAACTTTTTATCAAACAATCGGAATGACATAAAATTGTGCTACAGTGTAGCAATTACTCCGCTTATTTATTCCGAAATCCACATATTTTATTATGATATACGCAAGGCTAAATTTGACGTGAATTGCACTACATTAGCCGATACGCAGAATTAGCCGATAACAAAATAAATTTGCTAATACACACTTTACTAGGTGAATAATCAATGTATGATTGATGATATCTTTGATTAATATTGTTCCGTTGGTCTCAAAAATGTCACATAGTGGGAGAAATATATTTTTTGCATGTGTAGTAGTACGGCCTTGGTATGATAATCAGACATTTGTACTGCCTTGCGGTACAAGCCGGCTTTTATAGCGACGTGGTAAAATGTTCGTCTCACTCAGGCGGCCTGAGTTCGACCCCAGGCGCCGACAAGATATTTTTCACTTTATAACACATTCCGCTCTTACTACATTAATTGCTACACTGTGGCACAATTTTATACCGAATATAGACAAAATGTGTAAAATTCTCTGCTGATGGAATAGCTGTCTTATTTACTAAATTAACTGTTAAACGAAGGAACTAACCTGCCATGATGTCACTGGATAGTTTTGCTTCATGTTTAATACCAATTTTGCTATGCTGATCCAGTATGCTGCACGCCATTTTGTTTACGCTACCAGATGCGCAGCATTAGCCGAAACAAATGTGACGTTGCAAACACGCATGTGATGTCATGCATCACACAATTTACGTCACTTACTGACGTCAGCACGTTATGACATTTTACTTGCACAAACGTCTTTGAACTGCGTTGAATATTCAGGAAAGTTTGACTGAATATGGGGATGGTAATGCCATATAAATTTGTTGGAAAGCCTTAGGTGCGCAGAATTAGCAGACAACATTGCACCATTGTATGCAAAGATCCTACAAAATCATCATTACAAAAGTTAATATATGCAAATGAGAGATAATACTCAACGAAATAGCATAATAGCAAACATAATCAGGCCAACATACAGCGGTAAATGAATAAACTTATAATCCTTCCAAAAACAAGTCGAAAACACGGTGACACGAAATACCCAAATATACCCAAATATTGCCCAAATATACCCAAATATAGTATACAATAGCATCCAATGTGGTTGTTTTATGGAAATAACATACAATAATACATGCTAGTTGTATTTATTCCAGGATATAGCCGTATATCTGTATTGTGAAGATGTTATTAGTGCAAAATACCCCAAAATGGCCTATGTGAAAAGTGACCAGGGCAAGGGAGATTACTGTTACATGTATATGACGCAAGTAAAATCGGGTATGATTGATGTACGAAATGGGCGAAAAGGGCGAAATGGCGATTGTCGGGCGAAATGGAGTTTTATATCGCCTATAACTTGCTAATTAATGCATGAATTTTTTTTTTTATTATTATATCTATTAAGACTATTATACACTTGTATATGTATCATATATAGTTGAACAAATTAGGTATTTTCTTACATTATTTGATTTTATATCAAAATTATAAATGACCGTGCTCAGGATATGTCCGGCGAAATGGAGATTGTCGGGTGAAATGGAGTTTTATAGCGCCTATAATTTGCTAATTAATGCATGAAAATATTATTTTTCTTAATATATCTATTATACAGTTGTGTACTCAGAATACATCCGGCGAAATGTACATTTCAGGGCGAAATGGACGTTAATTTATATGGCCTAATTGTTGGAGTCTGTCTGGCAAAATGAATTTTTTTTATAGTATATACTTTGCTAATGAATTAAATTATTTGCAGTCTTAAATATAAGAAGGTATATATAGGTGTGCTATGCCGAAATGGAGACTGTCGATCGGTCTGGCGAAATGAAGTTTTATATCGCTTATTCGTTGCTAATGCAAACAGTGTAGTCCCATGTGTATAGCATCACAGTATCAGATCAGAGCCTACACAATTCGCAATTCAGTCATAGACCTTTGAGATACATCATGTGATTTCGTACATTCAAACATCTGTGTAATTTCATGAAATACGTTTATAAAATTCACAATAGTTCTCATAAAAAACTCCAAAATTGACAAAAATGTCAGTATTATATGCGGAATTACATTGCGCATGTAATGTGAAATTTGTGTCAACTTTTGACATCATATACGGACGATATTGTCAAATTACGCAAATGCACGAAGGTAAAAAAAGTACATGGCGTGTCTCATTTTACGACTGGTGGTCATATAGAAAATGGTAAATATCATGACAGTGGTCAAATTTGTTTCATTATTTATTGATTCCTCAGATAATAAATGTGAACATGTAATGTCATAAATAAAAGCAATATTGTGAAGTTAAAAAGCATTGTGTCAACTAAAAGTATCATATTGAATGCTGGTCTATTTATCATTTGAGACACGCCATGTGATTTAGTACCTTCCAGGATCTGCGTAATTTTATGAAATGTATTTACAGAAGATGTGATAATTTCCGTTGATAGCATCAGAAGTTGATACACATTTTAGAGTACATGCGCAATGGAATTATGATAGCCCAGTCCCATATCAGCCTACGCACCCGGTCAGGCTGTACATGGGTAAGCAAATGCGGAATTCCTACCCAATCTGGTATTAATATATGCCCTGTACTGTTATTTTCTATACATGTTTGACCAAATAAAAGCTGCCCAAAACTGTTACTTGAATGTTTTCATTAGCCAATATATGAATATTTGTTGTTTTGTTTCACACGACGGAGGTTATGTCTAATGGGGTTTTGTCCTACATTCATACATTAAAGGTAGATGCTGTCAACTTAAGTAAAAACGCATGTTCATGGAAACTGACCACCGTCCAGTTTATTTTTAAGGACATGTTGTATAGTCCATGGGAAAAGGGACATTATGATATTTGCGAAGATCGCAGTCCTAGATCAGCCTACGCATAAGGTCAGTGTATACATGGGTAAGCAATTCAATACGTATCATATAATATTGAACAGGGCGGACGACGTGTGAAATATAATTATAAACTGCATGGCAACTGACCACCGTCTAGTTTCTGTTTAACATGTTTAAGTACATGTTGCATAGACCCTGGTGCCTAAAACCAGATCCAAATATAACACAAATATTCACTGCATTTTATATGGGTATTTTGGAAAAGTATGTCATATTTTTGTTGAGTCGAGAAAACGTGTTTATTATATGTATTTACACACATATAACATGCAATAAGTGTGTGTCAGATTTTAGGCACCAGATACAAGATGCCATTAAGGTAATTATCGGCCACCACGTGATGTCACTGAATACACAGTACAGGGTGTTAATCGGATTTATTTAATCCCATCATGCAATTTTTAACGCGGTCAGAACTGACCACCGTCTAGTTTGCGCTATGGGGTGCCGGGCATTGATTAGTTAATCCCATCATTTCATCAGCATGATCAGTAGCTAACTGAACTAACTGGCACATCCGAGCGCGTGACCTATCACTAGCACGGGTCTAGGATTAATGTTATCTCGAGTATGGAAGGTATTCGAGCGAATTCCCACCCTTAAATACCCTCAGAGTAGATCCTGAAAGATACATGCAAGCATAGCGAAACGCTTGTTGTTTGTTTGTACAAGACGACAATATGTGGATTTTGATTACAGTTGCAGCAGTGGGGGAAATCACAAGTTCGTACCACACTAGATAAACTGCTACCAAGTACGGTGTTCCGTTAAGGCCAGTACGATAGTACGGTAGTACGATGACGGTAGCACGATATGCCGATAGTACGATATGACGATAGTACGATGCTACGATGACGTAGCACGATGACGATAGTACGATATAGTATCGTAGTATCGTCATCGTACTATCGTGGTATCGCGTTATCGTGGTATCGCGGTATCGTACTATCGTCATCGTGATATGGTACTATCGTCATCGTATTATCGTACTATCGCCATCGCACTATCGTAGTATCGACTCGATAGAGATATTACGGTAGCCTTAACGGAACGCCGTAACCAAGGCCCGCCTTGTCGGGACACGGCATTGTACTTAATCCGCTGATACACACGTGACGTGCTGTGAGAAAATTATCCAAGTGAATCTGCGACCAGTGTAGCCCAGAGCAAGTAGTGAATCGACACAGCACACCAGCGGCAACATTGTTCGTTATGTCATTCATGCATTAGTATACAGACGGGCCATTTATATAAATACATTAACTGTGGTAACTAGAGTAATCAGGAAGCATTATTACTTTATATGTACACTGGTCCAGTTATCACGCAGCTGCAGGTTTGTCAATTCTTAGTGTGTCAAGTTTGATAATCATTACATACTAGTGAGAGAATCAATAACATATGTACCACTAATTGATACATAATGATAAAGACATCGGGCCGTTCAGTCCCAGTGTAGATCCTGATCAGCTGTTGTCGTTTAACTTCAGTAACTTTGCTTCCAATACAAAGGCGAAAATAAATGCGTGATTATTTGCAAACTGTGTAGTCCCTGACTGACAAGTTCATATTGCGATATGCTAATGCTATGATAAAATGACATATGATAAGTTTTGTCAACCAGCTGATTATTCAATTTATTGTGCATGAACGGTCAACTAATGAATTCCCAATGACGGTTTGTGAATAAGTGCATTTCATGCAAAGTAACACGCATATTTTGCATTCACATTGCACAGCATACAATATCCTCGAGCCAATGCGATGGTTAATCATAAGCACCAAGCCAAGTAGAGTTGTGTGTGAGTGGAGCGCCGTGGCGTAATGGTTAGTGTGTCGGACTACTGATCCAAGGGTCGTGGGTTCGAGCCTGACATTTTTGTCTGACTAGCGGCGTGCGTTGTGTCCTTGAGCAAGACACTTTATCCACACTGCTCCAGTTCACCCAGCTGTAAATGGGTACCGATAATTCGTAGTTGCTCTGTAAATACGAAAGAAACAATATATATATATTTCGAAAGAATTTAAAAGCTAAGTGAATTTAACTAGTCGGTCGGGAGGAACGGATTGTGGTAATTGTAAAATTGTCACAGAACATTTTCTTTTCAACCGACATCTTAAATCACAACAAGCTATATACGCTATATTACAAGTTTTACTCTATGTTACAAGTTTATGCTCGTTTATAAATGCATGATTTCCTCCAGCTAAACAAATACTGTCGTACCAAAGTATTTGCAATATGTAGTAGGTGATATATGAGTATGTATTATTTATGAGAAAATATGGATGCAAGACAAGTATGGTGTTTGGTTTTGAATTGAACAATGGAAAATAATAAAAAGTTATCAAATTATCAAGTTGCACAAATTAACGAGTAAAACTATTGCAATTTGACCAAGGTACACGATGATATGAAGTGCTTTCGTATTGTGAAATTACAGCGTTTCTTTATGTGATAAATGTACAAGGAACAATTTGTAATATCACAAATACACAAGCTGTTGGCTACCACAATTGATAGAGTCGCGAACCGCTGGCAATCATTATTGTGCAATTCATATAGCAGAATTTGACTTCAAGATTCAGAACACCATGCTTATCGTTTACTGCGAACTAATACATACTCTTAAATAGTATTGCTATTTTTTTATATTTTTTTTATCTTATATTTAAGGGTAGGAATTGGCTCGAGGACCTTCCAAACCCGGACATTTGAACCCAAAAGTGGTAGGCCAATGACCGTTGGCCCGCTTGTTTCCGAATTTGCTAATATCTGCCATACAGTCGAAATATGTGCATTAAATGAAGGAGGCAATGAGGCGGTTAATTAATCTGGGGCTACGCTGGTCGCATATGTTGAATGGTCCGTTTTCTCAGCCGGGGGCCCAATTATGTCTCACGCAACGTAGTGGGCATGTACATTTGAACCATATTTTGACCTTAAAAGTCGGCATAGGCGGGCAATGGACTAACGTAGTATACGTATCGTCATGTCGTTGAAAACATTTGTAATTCAATATATAACTGCTCTAATAACACATAATGAACGACGATCGTGTGTTCATAACATAATAATCATGGATTGCCGCTTATAGTGCCGTTAATACATATGAGATGTATTTGATACACAAGTATACACATGCATTCTTCACGGAATTCCTGTCATGTGACGAATTTGCACAAGTTACAGTATGACCGAACCCCGGTTAGGAAACACATATGTTATGAATATAGTTATATAGTATCATATATTGTGTCAGTAATGGGATGTACACCATCTGCATTGTTTAATGTGTTGTTGCGAATATGGTTTCATTTCAATACGAAGGTTACGTTTTGTACCATTGTTCGCCTATTTCCTCATTTCGGTTGGTAATGGTGTTTACCAGTGTATTGTTAGATTGTTTTAACTATAATGTTTGTCTGTCATGTAACATGTATATATGCTCTGATATCATTGTTTTAAATAATGTTAAACAAGAAGATACATTGGCATGACGTCTTATTTCTATGTCTCGGAACATGACTAAATGTATTTGAACCACACTACATTAAATGCATGTTCAGTTTTAACTGCAGATCTTTATATGCTCTCGTGTATTATAGAGATATTACATCGGTCGAAAATCTAACCGATTAGTGATCATTGTAGTGCATGATCATCTGTGCGGCTGCATCATCTTGCTCGGAGCGCGTAAATAACAACAGTACACAACGTTAACACCATCGACGTCGCTGACGTCATACGAGTTGATAAAACTATACGTAACATTCACCCGACAGTTGGCAGTTCTATAGAATGTTCTATGTTTAGACATCAGCTGATATAAATTTGAATAACATCCTGCATTACATGTGAAAATTGTTTACCAAATCCACATATTTTAACACACACCATGATATGCAAGTCTGAAACAATGTCGTAAAATGTGCTATATGGGCTGGTAATGTTCAATAGCAATATCGCACAATCGCAATGCTGTATATAATAGTATGTACACTACTACTACATGTATTATTGCCAAACTATGAGGTAATTTATTAGATACTTTATGCCATAATGGTATATAATATATGGTGAATAATAAACTGGAAAACCCAAAACTTTTAGTATTGTATAAAATTGCCCCAGCAAACGAATGCATATGCAGTAACCAATATTAAGATAGTTGTTCCTTATTGGAGCCGCATGTAGTCAATGGAAACGAAAAAGCTAACAAAAAAACGTTACTTACAAAAATAATCCATATTCACATTTCTGTTATACATTGGTGCTTATCCTGCTAGTATGGACATTACACAGTATGCTGTAATTAGGAAATAATATGCACATTTAGCTGTTTACATGTATATTTTCATTCTACAAACCTGTGTAGACACTTGAATATACATGTTTTTACATGTCCAATTGTGTTTATTATTAACAAAGTATTGCAATACTATTCGTTTTACTGCTAGCAGTATAGTCACACGCAGATGCTGAACATGTGGACATTGAATATTTGTGTAGTTAACTGTAGGCTTTTTCGAGTTTTATTTCTCGCTTGACGTCCAAAGACTTTCCACGGGGCTCCAATAAGGGAACAACTAGCTTAACAGGTATGTGGCGACGTTTTAATAGTTTTTCAGTAACTTTTCATATCAATAATTAGTTATTTATATCAAGAATGACTGGATGTTGATCAAAAGTTGATTGATTTTGTGACGTCGAATTAAGAACTTGAATTATATATATATACCCAATTATGAACCCAACAGTTTCGTTGGGTTATGCGATGACCGCCAATTTAACCAAGCTGACGTTCCCACACCAATTGAAATGGAACGAAAACACTTACACGTACATGCACGCATATTATTCATATCCATGTTTCCAGTATCTGTTTGTGATTATAATGCTAGCATTAAATGTCACATAATGAAGCAGTATATGTCAGAGTAGATGATAAACATGTGGGTATGAATTGTGACATGTGGTACATATACATGTATGTCGAGAACTACGCTGTGTGACATGTGGAACATGTACACGTATGTCACTGTATGAGTGACATGTGGAACATGTACACGTATGTCGGGATCTCGCGAGAACGTACTCAAAATATGCTCAAATATACACAGAGTAGTGGTCGGACGTACACCAGAGTTCCCGACATAGATGTACATGTACCACATGTCACACGGAGAAATGAAGGGACGTACGCCAGAGTGCCCGACATACATGTACATGTACCACATGTCACACAGCGTAGTGACGGGACCTATTCCAGTGTTCCAGATGTACATGTACCACATGTCACAACGTAGTGACGGGACGTATTCCCGAGTCCCAGACACACATGTACATGTACCACATATTCCCAAGTTCCAGACATACATGTACCACATATTCCAAAGTTCCAGACATGCATGTACATGTACCACATATTCCAGAGTTCCAGACACACATGTACATGTACCACATATTCCCGAGTTCCAGACACACATGTACATGTACCACATATTCCCAAGTTCCAGACTTGCATGTACATGTAACACATGTCACACAGCGTAGTGTTGGGACCTACTCCCGAGTTCCAGACATATATGTCGGGAACTCGATAGTACGTCCCGTCACCACGCTGTGTGACATGTGATACATGTATGTCTGGAACTCGGGAATACGTCCCGTCACCACGCTGTGTGACATGTGGTACATGTGCATGTATGTCGGGAATACGTCCCGTCACTACGCTGCGACATGTGCTACATGTATGTCGGGAACTCGGAAATACGTCCCGTCACTACGCTGTGTGACTTGTGGTACATGTACATGATTGTCGGGAACTCGGGAGTAGGTCCCATCTTTATGCCGTGTGACGGCGTGACACGTACATTCGGTCTTTACATTGTATGACATATTGGTGGTCTAGGTGTACACAGGTCACTGTGTGCCACGGGACATATGGTAAGTTAACATGTATGTCAGGATCGATCTTGGGAATACGTACGCACAGTCACTGCGATGTGTGACATGTGGTACATTGACATTCAATCACGTATTATTTCATGCAAATTTCATTATTATAACACACATCAAACGCTGCTAAACACACTACGTGGGTATATCTGAACATTCATTTTGACAATATTTTGGGTAATTATTGCATGAGCAGTGACCCTGATCAAACGCCATATTTATTCTATTTTTTCGGTATACTCTCGTACACTATTCGGTGAGATTGAATGATAATACGTAATAACAACAGTGCCTGATGTCACAATATACGCCCGTCGAGTATGTTTAGAATGCATATATGTAAAGTTTCAGAATGAATGGTTGAAAACTGTGGGAGGAGTTGATTACACAAATGTGGGACTCCAATATGCAAAAACAGGGTGGATAAATGATTAAGTTAAAAACGTTACATTTTTGTCTGACTAGCGGCGTGCGTTGTGTCCTTGAGCAAGACACTTTATCCACACTGCTCCAGTTCACCCAGCTGTAAATGGGTACCGATAATTCGTAGTTGCTCTGTAAATACGAATTACCGGCTTCTCTCAAAAAGTCTCTACCTCCGTTCATTCTCCCATTCTTGGGAGATGGCATGCAAGGTCCTAGAGCCAGTGTCGCCGTTAAATATAAGCATAAAAAAAAACAAAAAAAAACAACATTTTTGTCAACAAATTATTTTTCGGTATGAGAAGGGGACATGTTTAGGATGCATATGTATGAAAACTGTGGGAGGAGTTGATTACACAAAGTTAGTGGTCCAAAAAAGTTAACGGACAGACAGACAGACAGACGGAAAACTCCATACCATAATACGTCCCATTTCACGGGCGTATAAAACGTTTTATACCTGGGCCGAGTTGACATGGCCCCGATTTCACTTGCTTCAAAGAATAGTAATCTGAGTAATCTCCCTTGGCACAGTTTCACATTGGCCATCTCAGGTGTTGTTTTTTGCACAAATAGCATATTCTAATGGATATATATGAATATATCATATAATAAATACGAGTAGCATGTATTATTTTATGTTATTGTCATAAAACAACCACATTGGATGCTATTATATACTATATTTTGGTATATTTGGGTATATTTGGGCAGTATTTGGGTATATTTGGGTATTTCGTGTCACCCTCGAAAACACATCCGACATGATCTGTCCGAAATTAGGTTACTTTCTAACCATGAAAGCAAAGATCCATATATCTGGCTGCGGAATAGACTGGCCAAATTACCATCAATAAATGCAAGTGACAATTACCTCTATGCAGCTTTGAAGCATCACCTGCCCAAAACGGTGGAAATTTGCACTTTAAAACGAACTTTAAAAACTTTACAAATCATGCAAATGGCGGAAAGCCGAAGTGGTGTGACTAAATAGCGCAATGGTCCAATTTCGGCGCAAGTGATATGATGTTTAGGTGGGAAGTCCTAACAATGCTCGAATCAAAAATCATTTAATCTACTAAAAATGGCATTGTTGCTATACATGTACCGGTAAGGTTTTGTTCTAGTTTGCTGTGAAATTATTTTACTACAGCCCAGTTAGAAATAAATGCCCATCATCTTCATACTAGGGAAATTAAGTTAAATACATTAATTAGTAACAATCCATTGCAACACATGTTTATAATACTGAACAATAACTAACACTAACAGTGTACGTATGCCCTGTGCTGGTCCACCTGGGTCACAATATTGTGATAAACCCGCATCATCAAATACGGCCGCTAAATATGTTAAAGTTCTACACTGTTCGTCATTTGTTTATTGAAATGTGTGGCGGTTATAAGGGCAGTTGCATCACAAAGATAGGGAATACAGTCATAACTTTATTCAACATGTATTGGTGAATCAGAATTTGTTTGTTTCATGTAATTCCTATTTCTCTCAGTTGTTTGTTGAGCTTAACTCAATAACCGGCAGGGCAATTCATGCCAGGTTTCAATAAGACGCTTTGATATTCACAAATCCTACACTTGAAATGCGAACAAATCTTATACGTAGAATGAACAAATCCTACACTTGAATGCGGACAAATCATGTACTTAGTATTAACAAATCCTACACTTGAATGAGAACAAATTAGACAGTTGACATCAATACGGCAAGGCAATCCCCGTCAGGTATCGATCAGAATCTTTGATATCCATTTAAAATCCTGAAACTTGAAAGTCTACAAATTTGACTTGGCAACTAATCATACGTGCATAATAATAATGGCGATGTATGTCAGCATGTCATGTTTTAATTATATCGACAATTATATGAGCCGCGTCGCAAGAAAACCTGTCTTCGGGAGTCTGACGACGTCACAAGATATGACGTCGTGAACTTAGCTGACGTAATTTCCGCTGAGATTTGCATGTTGCACTCTGACTTCGAAGTTTAGTTGCTTGTTTCAGAACAATAGGCTACGATACTCGCTCACTGCAAGCTTAACGAGTTGACTCTCCAAAAGACAAAATGCTACCGTAACACCCCCAAAACAAACACAAGGCGGTGTAACAATTAAACTGATATTGCAGCAACAATTGTCTGCAAAAATGTTACAGGAGCGGGATCGGGTCTGACCGGCCACCGGCCGCCGGCCGCCGGCACTGAAGCCCCCCCCCTCCTTCCCCATCCCCCCGTGTAAACCTAAATTTGCGACAAACAGTGCAGAGAGTATTATCAATACGAATTAAATCGTTGTCCATATAACAACATCTGTAAACCAAGACCTGCATAAATATGATGTAATATGTAAACACATTGTTGTATACATGAATGTACGTAACACATTGGTGTATACATGTATACATGAATAATGTACGTAACACATTGTTGTATACATACATGAATGCAGATTTATCCGAGTGTGTCTACATATTGGAATACCGATTGTAAGTTAAGGCTTGTCACTTTCAAATGAAGGTGCATGCCCATTCAGTAGGCACAAACTATTCTTTATAGGAATTAAATAAGTGTATAATTGCGTCACCATTCTACTAGTTCTAAAAAAATAGGAGTGCCCGATATACAGATATAATCATTTATAGTAATATTTATTTTACTAATAGTGACTCGCGGTGGTATTAGGCTATTTTCTTATGCAAATGAGGCATGATATATTTTAATTATTTATACTAAATGCGTCACCTGAACAAATAATATTTCGACAGATTATAAAGTATGATCATTACACATCAACAAATAAATACAGAGAATAAATAGTAATGTCCGTTAACATTTTAAGGAAACACTATTTTCGCCCCTGATATCAGTGTGGAAATACTACGTCTGATATAAATTGTATATTAATGCCAATCAGTACGTGGGGTTTATGGTGAAATGAATGTTTACTTGGCCTGAAAATGTCATATCTACAGAATATACAAAACTATATAGAAAGAACAGTCTGTGTCTACTGAGTGGGCATGTACATTTAATGTTGAACGTATTGTCCACCCTATTTGCAGTTGTATTCCCATCTATTTGCTGAACTGTCGTATAACCCAATGAACAATCAGTCAATCAATACAGAAATGACATACCTGGACAGTAAATATCAGTTATACTGTCTGTTTCATATACTTATGTGGTTTTCTACAATAATAAATTATTAAAACGCTCAGTAAACAGGACGTCAAAAAGAAGAAATACTTATACCGAATCCGCCGTACACGCGCACACGTTTATACTTGCTGGTACATGAACTTGCCGGTTTGTTTTTGTCGCTTTTCACTTTCATGTATTACCAAAGCAATCAAGCTCATCTGCCTATACATTCATTATTTAATGCCAAACATGCTTCTAATTTGTCAACTTGCAAACTTTTGTAAATGTTGGCGTATACCCTATGTGTACCGGTAGCTACATATATACGGTAACGTCGTTTTGACGTCGTTTGACGTCGCTTTTATGTGACGTCGTCTCATTTGTGGTGTTGTATAACATAATTGAGCCGCGTCGCGAGAAAACTTGTCTTCGGGAGTCTGACGACGTCACAAGATATATGACGCCGTGAACTTAGCTGACGTAATTTCCGCTGAGAATTGCATGTTGCACTCACAAAACAAACACAAGGCGGTGTAAGAAGCTGATTTATCCCGTCAACACAGTGCCTATGTGCCGTGAAACACGGTGCCGTGAAACATTTTTGATATCCAGTCAATGCGACCCAATCACTGCGTATGAATATGTGTTTCAATAATGCTTTAGAACTACTTTGACAGTAACCTTTGACATTTAGGTGAAGTCTTGTAAACAAAAATGATACGCTTGAGAAAAGCGCTGACATTTGAGATTTGGCACTTACTTATGAAATAATGTGAAATGATAATAAAAAAGTACCAGAAAGAAAGAAAACAAAAACAAATTAAAATGCATCTACTTAAAGAGTATTTGTTTACATTTTTGCTGCATTAACTGGCAGCCTTCCAAGTCCCACAATCCATTGTATTTTGCCGTCTTCTGCAAGCAAGAATAAAATTGGAAAAAGCAAAAACATTGATAAATTATAAATTCTACTTGAGCTTGGAAAAGTATTGCAAAAAAAAAAGATGTCTGATTATTTAGATCCAGGAACATGACATTTTCTGGGACGATATTTGTGGTAGTGGCAGTGCTGAACATGTTGGTGTTGAAGTAGTAGAGATCAGTGCTGATGTGTGTGCTGCAATTGGGAATTCTGCTTATGGCCTTATGACAATGTGTAAACACGTGTGAAAATGAAACTTTACATACCCAGACTGGCCAGAGGCAGAGTGGTGTCGCACTTCAATCGCTGACAATATCCAGTAATACGAATCAGCAATATGTCCAGTCACTATTTGCCGGAGCCACACTGAACATCAACAACTTCCATGTGTACAAACAGTAACTGTACATGCTGTTAATTGTAAAATATCTGCCCAGTGACAGTGTGTTTGAAACTCAACGAGTAAGTTGCCGCTCCAAAATCTCATGAACACACGTGTTTACTTACACAGCTGTGTAATTATTAAATATACTTTAATATTCATGATTCTCGACATTATTAAAAGTAGAAATACGTGTAAAAATGTTTTTGTGTGAAATATGCCAAACTACCGTGACATTAAGCGATGTTTGCTTCCAAAAGGCACAGACTTATTTTATGTGTGCGTAGCAACAATAAAAGTTGTGATGCGGTTATCACTCCAGTCGATTCTCCGATGTTGAGGATGTGGCTGGAGTTATCTTTTGCATTTTAAAGCTATGTGTAGGTGTTGACGGGATAAATAGAATAGTAGGTAAGTGCCGTGAATGGGAAAAAATATCTGGCACGGCACGGAAACGGGATGGGCTCGGCAGAGCCTCGCCCATCCCGTTTCCTAAGCCTTGCCAGATATTTTTTCCCATTCACGGCACTAACCTACTATTCTCTATATTGCGGTAACAAGTGCCTGCAATAATGTTAGAGCGGGTTCGGGTCTGACTGGCCGTCGGCACTAACCGGCCCCCATCAGTAAACACGTTTAAACCTAAGTTGATATCTATATTGCGCATTTGCCGAACGTTAATTTCCTTGTGAGTTTTAAATTTGCTACAAACAATGCAGAGAGTATTGCCAATACGAATTAAATCGTTTTCTATAGAACAACATATGTAGACGTAACACATTGTTGTATATATGAATGCAGATGGAACACCGATATTGTAAGTTAAGGCTTGTCACATTCAAATGAAGGTTAGCGTGACATAGACAGCAAACATACAGGTGGCATGGCCGAGTACAGCCGACATGAAAAATACCTAGTCGGCTGTATTCGGCCGACAAACCCCACCCATATTTTCTTTTAATTTGAATAAGCGTGATGTCAGATCAACGGTTTACCGGAGAAAAACAATATTTGCCTATTCGTCTTAGACAGAGTACATTCAATT
Organism: Conchocele bisecta; assembly: GCA_029237695.1. Classification (NCBI taxonomy): domain Eukaryota; kingdom Metazoa; phylum Mollusca; class Bivalvia; order Lucinida; family Thyasiridae; genus Conchocele; species Conchocele bisecta. The sequence continues at coordinate 38,695,067 of CM055266.1, read as the reverse complement.
ACATTATCTGTACATTCTAGTGGAGGAATATAGTTGTATTTGTCTGTCCGTCCGTTTCTATGTAACTATGCATTTTGTGTCTCACCCACTTTAGATAGTGGAAATGGAAACATTGCGGTTTCGCGCGGTATCCGCACTTCAGCGATTCAAAATTGCTTCTGTAGTTGATGAGATAGTTAGGAAAATGTAATAGAACGTGGGCTTAATTGACAGGTGCCCTTGACGTATATTACCCAGCCCTGACCGTGCAGACTTCCAAGCGCTACCCTTGAAGGTGATCTCCCACTAGGCGAATGTCATCAGACATGGACACATCCTTTCAGTGCTACAATTTTTTATATCCACTTTTTGAAGAAAAAAATGGGCTTACATGTATTGTTTTCGTCACGGGTGTCCGTACGTCCGTCCGTCCATCCGTCCGTCACTAACAGTAATAAGATAGGGACTTGAAACTTGATGTGTGCCTTCCTTATAATGTGTGTAGATGCGCAAAGTGAATTTTGATTTTTGATTTTTGATTCCACCTCCCGGTCATAGAGTATCTCACCATTTCCGAATTAGCATATGGGAAAAGTGTGTATATTGCAATGGCGCACCATCGACGGTGCAATCATTTTAATGTAAGTTAAAGGTACATGCCCACTCAGTAGGCACAAACTATTCTTTATAGTATTTAAATAAGTGTATAATTGTGTCACCATTCCACCAGTTCTAAAAAATTAGGAGTGCCCGCTATACAGATATAATCATTTGGTAATATTTATTTTACTCATAGTGACTCGCGGTGGTATTAGGCTATTTTCATATGCAAATGAGGTATGACATTTTTTAATTATTTATACTAATTAAATGCGTCACCTGAAAAAAATAATATTTCGACAGATTATAAAGTATGATCATTACACATCAACAAACAAATACAGAGAATACATAGTAATGTCCGTTAACATTTTAAGAAAACACTATTGTCGCCCCTGATATCAATGTGGACATTTACGTCTGATATAAATTGTATAGTAATGCCAATCAGTATGTGGGGTTTTATGGTGAATTAATGTTTATTTGGCCTGAAAATGTTATATCTACAGAATATACAAAACTATCTATTAAGAACAGTATGTGCCTACTGAGTGGGCATGCATGTACCTTTAATGTTGAACGTATTGTCCTCCCCATTTACAGGTGTATTCCCATCTGTATTTGCTGAACTGTCGTATAGCCCCAATGAACCAACCAGTTAATCAGAAATGACATACCTGGACAGTAAATATTGCGGTCTGTTTCATATACTTCTGTGGTTTTCTACAATTATAAATTATTACAACGCTCAGTAAACAGGACGTCAAAAAGAAGAAATCGGCACACCGAATCCGTCGTACACGCGCACGTTTATACTTGCTAGTACACGAACTTGCCAGTTTGTCCGTGTCGCTTTTCACTTTCATGTATTACCAAAAAAATCAAGCTCACCCGTCTATACATTCATTATTCAATGCCAAACATGCTTCTAGTTTGTCAACTTGCAAACTGTTGTAAATGTTGGCATATACTCTATGTGTACATTTTTGATATCCTGTCAATACGACCTAATCACTGCGTATGAATATGTGCGGTGGCTGGGGTTATATTTTTGCATTTTACAGCCATTTGTAGGTGTTGACGGGATAAATAGAATAGTAGGTTAGTGCCGTGAATGGGAAAACATATCTGGCGCGGCACGGAAACGGGATGTGCTCGGCAGAGCCTCGCCCATCCCGTTTCCTGAGCCTTGCCATATATTTTTACCCATTCACGGCACTAAGCTACTATTCTCTATGTAACCTTGTACACATCACTGGTGATATCCAACCTAGAGTATTGTTCATGCGTCTGTAGCCGATTTCATCAAAATTGCAAAGTATACTTATCTAGCAAAGTATACTTTGAGGGAGTAATCATTTATTTTTCCCAAAATGCATTATTTCATATAGAACTAAACACTGCAGATATTTGATGATTACAAGTATGCAGAATTATTATACTGAATTGATTACATTATCACAGCCAAAGTGGCTGTGATAATGTAATAAATGCAGTATAATAAAAATTAATATATTTATCATAAAATTGAATATTTCTCCCTCAAAGCATACTTTGCTAGATATTAGATAAGTATACTTTGCAGTGTTGGTGAAATAGGCTACTGGTCTCCAGCGTGATCAGTGACTCGCGCATCTGGTCAATATCGCATTTCGAATATCACGCTCGGACTCGTCTCGCACACAGGTGAAATAATTTTCATTCAGCTTATATTTAAGGGTGGTAATTGGCTCGTAGGCCTTCCATACCCGGACATATCAGTCCAAAAAGGCCGAATTTTGAAGTGTTCTATGTGATATATGTTGATGCAAGGCGGACAAATGTGTATAATTGTGTGCCGAAATGGGGCACTGCTTAGGTCCAATATGGTCCTGTAATTCCGCACAGTGCACGGGAGGCGAGAAGAAGAGAGGGGTAACTGTGTAGAACCTGACACCGGTGATGCAGAGCAAAACGGGTCCCAGGTAGAACCAATCCACCCCTGGCGGCATTCGACACGCAAGTTGGTGCCATACAGTCGGTAAAAACACGTGCTATTTCCGTCCACAGAGTTGCCACATCCAGACAGCTCCAAGGCAGGCCGGGGCCAGAAGCAAGCAAGGCCAGGCAGACAATTCGCTGAGCTTGGGCTAACTTTCTGTTTTGGTTAGACTTGTTATATATAGCTTACTTTCATAAAATAAGTGTGATAACTGGGTTGCCTGGACATCCTAGCCTAACGTGACAGGGACTTGAAACTTAAAACTCGGTTCCCCGTAGTTTCCACGTATCCCCATGTGTTAACACGCCGCCTGTCCCCACTGGTGCGAACTAGCCGCAGTACGACTACACACATAATAATAAATAATAATATGTTGATGGTATATATATCTCGACCATGCGCATATTCAATCCAGAACCCAGTCATGGGCCGCGGGATACACCCAGCTAGGTCAATCTGCCCGGCTTTTCCGATATATCGGCAGCCAGGCAGAGCCGCACGGGTGTCACCACAAACCAGTCCAAGTATATTATATAAGTGGCAGTCGGATGCACCAAGTAGTCAACTGCCATACCGTGCGGCCAGGCAGATCCACAAGGTGCCACAATCAACCACTCAGAACACTGAGATATGAAAAATAAGAACAAAAATGCCCTAGAAACTAGTCTAAATTAGCTCAATTACAGCCGAAAAATCGCCCATCGCAAATCCAGAAGTAACAATACCGTGAATAAGAATAAACACAATGGAAATGATAAGTTAATTTCCAACAGTTAAAATGGCCGCCCCCGGTAGCCTCGAGATAATTACCGGCCGATAAAAACACGACCTGCTCAGTCCAAGGTCGCCGTTAGAGCGTGACGTGGAAGTCTCGGACCTAGAACCTGATAAATGGCTCATTTATAAACCGTTACCCCACCCACCACTTGCCGTACAATAGACACTATAGCGTTTTCAAGGTAGAAAAGAGCTTGGGAAATGTCGTAGTTTCGAACTCGCTCAAACACCACACATTTCGATTTTTCTGCTGACTTATGTCTCTAGTAATCCATAAATGTCTTAGGGCTTCAACTATATTCACTTCAATCATCTGCTTTAAGCATTTCGTTAGTTACGGGCAAATTAGTTACCACAGCCAATGCGATAATCGTGTGTACGAAAGAATGTCCCACATTTTGTGGGCTGTGGAAGCATAAATTACGTGTAAAATCTGGCTGAAATCCCATGAAATCTCAACATATTGACGTGAATCACTTGACATAAACATCAGTAAATACGATGTTACGATTTGTGACTAATAAGTGTCATTCACTAACCTTGAATGATCTAAAACGTGCGTTTATTTTGATTTGCGTCCCAACATTTCGACATAACCTTCCTTGAACTTTACTTTCGGATTTCCTTTGTTATATTCTCAGAATGATCAATAATGACGCCACGGGAAAACCTAAACTGGAGAATTACAAATACTACAGCCAATCAGGTGGCGATGTGCGTGTTGGATTCTTTCAGAAAGAGATATTTCTTTGTAACATTGGTAGCTAAAAGTGTGTAACTAACAATATACTACACGATGTTTAAAGTGAATATATTTGGGGACCTAAGGCATTTATTATTTGCCAGAGGCGTAAGTCGAAAATTTGAAACGAGTGGTGTTTGAGCGAGCCCGAAAATAAGCATGTTTAAGACATTTTCCCAAGCTCTTGCCCACCTTGAAAGCTATACTGTATATTGTAAGGAAATGAGTGGATGGGGTAACGTTTTTCAAATGAGCCATTTATTGAGTCCTAGGTCCGAGTCTTCCACCTGTGCTGTTCGCCATCACATCAATGAAACACCCGTCATGTGTGTAACAAGCAATATACAGTGCAATCTCTCTTCAACAGCCACCCATGGGAAGACGCAAAACTGGCTGTTGTAGAGAGGTGGCTGTTGGAGGGAGGTTGATGCTGAATTAAATTTTGGCGTCCTCCGTTGTTTTGTTTTTTCGATAATTCTCATCAAAAACATGCTTTGGCAACATTTTAGAATCATTTCCAATGGAAATGATTCTAAAATGCTGTCAAAACCATGTTTTTATTGAGAAATAATGCAAAAGCAACAGCAGACGACAATGTTCGTGCTCAGCAGTCTAAGGGTTAGATATAGAGGAAATCATCCATTTGGGATATAAAATAGCGGCTGTTATAGAGAGGGTGTTGCTGTAGAGAGGTGGCCGTTCGGGGAGGTTCGACTGTATATCGTTACTGGTCATACATCCTTTTTGACATCATTGACACATTTCCGGGTGTTGTTTATGTATTAACACAGCTCGTGTGCAAGGTATGTGCATGAGGATGTGATAAATACGTTAGATCACGGTTCGTCCGCATGGTCGAGGAGATAATCTGCGAGCTTTAGAGAGCCTAATTCAAATGCGGATTCAGGCGGGAGCGTGTCCGGCGCACGGCCCCCTCTAAAACTGGTCGATCTTAGATTTTTTATGTGGAAATATCTGATTATATCCTTATTTCTCACCCAAAGTGTATGTTGTTACCACTCTCAGTTGAACCGTCTAGTCGAGACGGTTCAACCGAGTCGTAACAACATATACTTTTGTTGAGAAATAAGAAATAAATGCAGAAAATAATCTGAATATACGAAAGTTGTTGTGTCTCATTTGTGTCAGTAGTATAGAGGGAGTCAAAATGATACCACCTCCCAATTGTGGATACAAATTGCACACACACACCCCTTTTGAGCCATTATACCACCACCCAATTGTGGATACGAATTGCACACACATCCCTTTTTGGGAAAGTTGAAGAAAAATTTGTCTCCCAAGAGGCAAACAGAAATGGCAGACGACAATGTTCCACCACCCAATTGTGGATACGAATTGCACACACACCCTCCCTTTTTGGGAAAGTGTAGGAGAAATTCGTCTCCCAAGAGGCAAACAGAAATGGCAGACGACAATGTTCCACCACCCAATTGTGGATACGAATTGCACACACATCCCTTTTTTGGGAAAGTAGAAGAAAAATTCGTCTCCCAAGAGGCAAACAGAAATGGCAGAACGACAATGTTCCACACCCAATTGTGGATACGAATTGCACACATCCCTTTTTATTTTTGGGAAAGTCGTATCCACATTTGGGACGAAAACATCCACAATCGTACTACCACCTACCCACACCCCAAAATATGGCATACGAGAGTGGGAAAAAAGGTCGAGAAATCCGCACTTGGGACGCGAGTATACACAACTGAGACACGATATCCACAATTGCACTGGTGCCGTAGGATAAATTCGCCTCCCAAGAGGCAAACAGAAATGGCAGACGACAATGTTCCAATGGGACACGAGTGTCCACAACTGAACTGGTAGTACAAAAGACGACGTTTTGGTCCAATAGTGGATGGGGGTTCTAGTCCATTCCGCACGGAGCCACTATTTTCTCTGTCGTATGTATCCACATTTGGGACGAAAACATCCACAATCGTACTACCACCTACCCACACCCCAAACTATGGCATACGAGAGTGGGAAAAAGGTCGAGAAATCCACAATTGGGACGCGAGTATACACAACTGGGACATGATATCCACAATTTCACTGGTGCCGTAGAAAGAATTCGTCTCCCAAGAGGCAAAGAGAAATTATACCACCCATTTGTGTATTTGGACACATTTGGGAAAGACGGGTTGGAAAAAGTGTCTCCCAAGTGGCAAACAGAAATGATACCACCTATTTGTGTATTTGGACACATTTGGGAAAAGTGTAGGAGAAATTCGCCTCCCAAGAGACAAACAGAATGATACCACCCATTTGTGTATTTGGACACATTTGGGAAAAGTGTAGGAGAAATTCTCCTCCAAGAGGCAAACAGAAATGATACCACCCATTTGGGGGGAGAGAAAACAACTCGAACAAAGACAATCGACCAAAGACAACTTGGAAAACCTCTCTAGAATTGAGTCGAGAAACCCACAATTGGGACACGATATCCACAATTGGACTGGTAGTACAAAAGAAGACGTTTGGTCCAATAGTGGATGGAGGTTCTAGTCCATTCTGCACGGAGCCACAAATTTGGAGGTCTCGCCTCGCCACATCCACAATCGAACGCCCATTTGAAGATATGGGACCCCATTGGAATAGACTACAACTAGCCATGCCATACAAGGAATGCGAGACATGCGGCAAGGGCTTCGACAAGCCCACAAATCTTCGAAGACACATGGGTCGCAAGAACCCGTGTAGACCTCCCACGAGAGAGTGTCTCGGATGTGGAGGGAAGTTTGCCACCTACAAGACTCTCTGGCAACATCGTTCGAACAGGTTTCCCGAGGGGCCAGAAGATAGAACCACGGAGGGTAGCAAGAAGAAGGCTGCGACCAGGAAGAGGATCCTGGTACTGGAGAGGAGGGTGGTAGAGTTGGAGGAGGAGGTGGCTAGACTGCGGGATGGAAAACCTCGCGAGGGAGCGAACATCGACAGCGACGACGACGACGAGACCGATTGGACAGATCTGTAGAGAGAGGGGGATTCCCCCCCACTGGCCCCCATCTCGACTCTCAACGGCAAACAAAACCTCTCCCCAAAGTAGGTAGAAAAATGATACCACCCAATTGTCCACATTTGGACTTTTGGGAAAGTCGAACAAAAATCGTCTCCCAAGATCTAGACCACATCGAAAAACAGAAAACCTCTCTCAAAGGAGGTAGAAAAAAAAATTGGAACGGAAAGAAAGACAACTCGGTACAGAACAAGAAAGACAACTTGGAAAGACAACTCGGAAATACAATTCGAAAAAAAACGAAGAACTTTTGTCCAAAACGAGCAGCGAAAAAAAATCTCCAAAATCGACAAAGAACTTTTTTAAAAATGGCTACTCCATGTAGAACGGGTCGCTACTACCAGAGTGGTGGTGTACGGAGTCGCTAGTTTCGTTTTTCCCATTCGGCGTACCGGACTGTTTTGCGGAGTGCACGAACTGGGCGTCGGGATCTGGTTTGTTCTTCCAGTGTCTACAAGCCTCTAGGCGAGCGAATGGGAGCAGTGGTTTGCAAACCGCGTACGCCGCCACAGAGAACCCCAGCCACCACTTCGTATTCTCTACGGTTCTCCAGATGTCTTGCACCTCCAGCTCGTCTTTCTTCGGACACTCGGAATCGGCATCGCTGGAAATCGCATCCAACAGCCTGCGTTCCAGCGCGTCCAACCGGTTCTCCAGACGTCTCTCCATGTCGGACAGGTGCGTCGATTCTTCGAACGAGCTGGCGTTTCGTACATCTTCTAGTAGATCCGTGGGGAACACGGTGGGGCCCGCAAAACCAGGCGCGGTCATCCTGTGTACTACGGGGGTGGGGGTTTCTTGTTGTTCTGGGGTTTCTTCGGGTTTTGTACTACGTTCCGCATCGACGGCGTCCCATATTCTTCGAAGACGAATGGTACCGATCCCATATGTTTTCTTCATGTCGTCCGCAGACTCGACACCTCGAAGATTGCGAATATCTTCTATATCCTGTTCGGACAAATTTAGTTTTTGTGGCATCTTTTTTGTAGGCACAAAATATGCAAACAGATTTGTATATATAAATATATTTTGCCCAATGTACAACCCGAAAATATTGGGCACACCTAGACAGACTAGGCATGCGTGCACCACGCCTAGGCATGCGTGGACCACGACTAGGCATACCAGTACCACGACTAGGCATACCAGCACCACACCTAGGCATACCAGCACCACACCTAGGCATACCAGCACCACACCTATGCATACCAGCACCACGCCTAGGCATACCAGCACCACACAATGGGCAGCTAGGCACCCCAATGGGCAGACTAGGTTCCGTGCAGAATGGACTAGAACCTCCATCCACTATTGGACCAAACGTCTTCTTTTGTACTACCAGTCCAATTGTGGATATCGTGTCCCAATTGTGGGTTTCTCGACTCAATTCTAGAGAGGTTTTCCAAGTTGTCTTTGGTCGAATTGTCTTTGTTCGAGTTGTCTTTTCCCCCAAATGGGTGGTATCATTTCTGTTTGCCTCTTGGGAGGCGAATTTCTCCTACACTTTTCCCAAATGTGTCCAAATACACAAATGGGTGGTATCATTCTGTTTGTCTCTTGGGAGGCGAATTTCTCCTACACTTTTCCCAAATGTGTCCAAATACACAAATAGGTGGTATCATTTCTGTTTGCCTCTTGGGAGACACTTTTTCCAAACCGCCTTTCCCAAATGTGTCCAAATACACAAATGGGTGGTATCATTTCTGTTTGCCTCTTGGGAGACGAATTCTTTCTACGGCACCAGTGCAATTGTGGATATCGTGTCCCAGTTGTGTATACTCGCGTCCCAATTGTGGATTTCTCGACCTTTTTCCCACTCTCGCATGCCATATTTTGGGGTGTGGGTAGGTGGTAGTACGATTGTGGATGTTTTCGTCCCAAATGTGGATACATACGACAGAGAAAATAGTGGCTCCGTGCGGAATGGACTAGAACCCCCATCCACTATTGGACCAAAACGTCGTCTTTTGTACTACCAGTCCAGTTATGGACACTCGTGTCCCATTGGAACATTGTCGTCTGCCATTTCTGTTTGCCTCTTGGGAGGCGAATTTCTCCTACGGCACCAGTGCAATTGTGGATATCGTGTCCCAGTTGTGTATACTCGCGTCCCAAGTGCGGATTTCTCGACCTTTTTTCCCACTCTCGTATGCCATATTTTGGGGTGTGGGTAGGTGGTAGTACGATTGTGGATGTTTTCGTCCCAAATGTGGATACGACTTTCCCAAAAAGGGATGTGTGTGCAATTCGTATCCACAATTGGGTGTGGAACATTGTCGTCTGCCATTTCTGTTTGCCTCTTGGGAGACGAATTTTTCTTCTACTTTCCCAAAAAGGGATGTGTGTGCAATTCGTATCCACAATTGGGTGGTGGAACATTGTCGTCTGCCATTTCTGTTTGCCTCTTGGGAGACGAATTTCTCCTACACTTTCCCAAAAAGGGATGTGTGTGCAATTAGTATCCACAATTGGGTGGTGGAACATTGTCGTCTGCCATTTCTGTTTGTCTCTTGGGAGACAAATTTTTCTTCTACTTTTCCAAAAAGGGATGTGTGTGCAATTCGTATCCACAATTGGGTGGTGGTATAATGGCTCAAAAGGGGTGTGTGTGTGCAATCTGTATCCACAATTGGGAGGTGGTATCATTTTGACTCCCTCTATACTACTGTGTCTCATTTGAAATCCACGCCCCTATAGACATAACTCATGGATCCGCATTTCTCCAGTCACAGTCATGTTTACATTTCAATAGTACGCGATAGAGCACACCGCACTGACTGCTGTTTATCAATACGAGACACTTGTGGAAACTAACAATGTTTTTCAATCATGGAAAAGTAAAGTGTATTTGTTTGTTTTGTGCGGTTGTGTTGCTCATTTATACTGTAGCTCTATGTGTTAATGACCCACGTGCGCATGTATCTTACATTCTACAGAATGTGACAACATTGGCAGAAAAGCAGTCACGCAAAGAACATACATGTAGAACTGATATACATTATATAAACGCTCTGAAACATGGATTAAATGACTCCTTGACATCAACCACATTGGAAAACATGTTTGGAGATTGCGTGAACACGACGGACATTTCAAACGAGTCTTTAAGCTTAGTGTTCAAGAGCCAAATCTTCAAAAATGTTGATTGTCAACCGCTCAAAATCAGTTTCCTGGAAACGCGCAAATCTAAAATTGTCCTTGCGAGTTTCCCTGGGTCGGGGAATACGTGGACACGCCACCTGCTGGAGCAATTGACAGGTACATTTACGGACAGCTGTCTGTACGCTATTGTTACATGACTGCCGTTGTTCGACACCGCTCACAGCCGTGTTCAAACATACAGCGCGTGCTGTTTGACCATCGCTGTAGATGTATGCTCAAATTGCATGTTACAATACAGGACACATTCAATTAAGCGGAATGTTGCTTGAAATACAAAGAGACATTTTTCAATCTCTAATATTATTTTATTTTAATGGCAGAAATTGGTCGCGGCTTCACAATAATCAAGTGTAGGCAATCATAACATTACCTAATAGCCTAGTTCACCAACACTGCAAAGTATACTTATCTAGCAAAGTATACTTATCTAGCAAAGTATACTTTGAGGGAGAAATTTTCGATTTAAGGTTAAAGTTTTATTATACTGAATTTATTACATTATCACAGCCATTTTGGCTGTGATAATGTAATAAATTCAGTATAATAATTCTGCTTACTTTTAATCATCAAATATATGCAGTCGTTAGTTATATATGACATAATGCATTTCGGAAAAAATAAATCATTACTCCCTCAAAGTATACTTTGCTAGAAAAGTATGCTTTGCAATTTTGATGAAATCGTCTACAGTTACCTTCCCTTTGTTAGCCGACATGCAAAAATTAATCACATAGCCGTTTAATAAATAAAGAAATCCTGGTGGCAGCTTCGAAACACGCCACATGTCGGCATGCATGTGTGTTGGTGCGCCAGCTTCCCATGCATCCTTATATACATGAACTGTTGTACACATGCAAGACGACACCGCCACCAGTAAGACTACAAAGACCTTGGCCCAACTTCCCCATTGGCTGGAGATATGATTACAGTGGGTGTTAGAAGTGTTGTTTGCATTCTTTTAAAAACAAGTCGATATGAAAAATCGAATGTAAGAACAACTCTAACTATATACTGTATCTTAATCGACCACACTGTGAAGTTTCTCCCGCCCATTTTAGCAGTTATATATTTGTCTTTAATATGTTTTTCAAAAGATATGTACTTCATTTCTCCCATTACCATGATTAGATCAAGATGCTTAATACAACAAAATATGAATGTCATCATTTGCAATGCATGCCACCTTTAAATTATAGCAGACACACTGTCACATTTTTGCCATGCTTACATCATGCTTATGTACTCATATACCGCATGTTGCGGTCTGAGATCTTGAAAACATAAAGATATGTTCTGTTCTGTTTTGTTCTGAAAAACGTGTTGCAGACGATACAAAAATATGTCATTTCCCAACGAAGAGAGGTGCACGTTATCTGCAGAAAAACACCCCGGTGGTGTCCTCTCGATTTCAGGGTAATATATCAGGCCCGTACGCAGAGGGGGTGCGACGGGTGCGTACGCACCCCCCTTAACCCCTTAAATACCACATGCCTTTATAGTGGTATTGGCAAAAAGTGTAGATCCAGATGAGCCGGCTCGTGACGAGCCGTCTCATCAGGATCTGCACTTTTTTAAAGTAATTTTCATAATTTTGAGAACAAAAACATCTCATGTTCATAAATGGGTTGCAAAATTAACATATCAAAATCCATTCCAGCTATTTAGGGGTGAAATGGTTATCTGCCGAGGTCTGTCCGTAAATGTGCAAACAAACAATGTTTAGCCCTTCGCGCCGTCGATAACGCACCCCGCTAAATTAATTCCTGCGTACGGGCCTGTATATATAAAAAAAAACATAATGACTCACATCGGATGCCACACAACTGTTTATTCATTTTCTCACTCTGTTTAAGGTTGCATTATTCACCTTGTTTTTCAACTCAGCCGATGCAGGATTTGGGACCAAATTAATACAGTTTCGAAGCAATGCAACTGAGTGCTTAGAACTCAATTCTAATGAAATTCCAATACATTTCCATGATAGTCACAGGAAGAAACGAAATAAAATATATTGATCATATATATTTTATCAAAATTTAAGAATGGGCCTTCCTTTTATTTCGTGAAAGTTGCTCCAATATTGATTTTATTGCGAAAAACAACAGAGTGAAGATGTCTATAGGGATTTAGCATGGTTTCCTTTTTTCTAATTTCAGAAACAATGGACCGATTTTCAAAATCTAACTTTTGTTTTCTTACATATCATTTCTAAACTATCTAGCCAAGTTTCGGAGTAAATTTCCAAAATCTTTCATTTGTTGACTCCTCCCACAGCTCCTCCACCTCTTTTTCCCCAATTTTAATTCCCATAGACAAATCATTTTTTCGTAATAAAATAAATATTTGACCAAATTTCACGAAATAAAAAGAAAGCTCATTCTTAAATTTTAATAAAATTGAACACATGTATTATCGAAAAAAATAGCATTTAGTGAAGAAAAAAAGCCAAACGCCGAATAGTCACATGTGCTTCTTTAATCCGATTAACACAAGTATGAATATGAGTATTGCTAGGAAACTCGGCCCCCGTTAAATCTCCATAGACATCTTCACACATCCCCATGTTAAATCTCCATAGACATCTTCACACATCCCCATGTTAAATATCCATAGACATCTTCACACATACGCATGTTAAATCTCCATAGACATCTTCACACATACTCATGTTAAATCTCCATAGACATTTTCACACATCCCCATGTTAAATCTCCATAGACATCTTCACACATACGCATGTTAAATCTCCATAGACATCTTCACACATACGCATGTTAAATCTCAATAGACATCTTCACATATCCCCCCGTTAAATCTCCATAGACATCTTCACACATCCCCATGTTAAATCTCCATAGACATCTTCACACATCCCCATGTTAAATCTCCATAGACAATTTCACACATCCCCATGTTAAATCTCCATAGACATCTTCACACATCCCCATGTTAAATCTCCATAGACATAGACATCTTCACACATCCCCATGTTAAATCTCCATAGACATCTTCACACATCCCCATGTTAAATCTCCATAGACATCTTCACACATCCCCTTGTTAAATATCCACAGACATCTTCACACATCCCCATGTTAAATCTCCATAGACATCTTCACACATACACATCCCCATGTTAAATCTCCATAGACATCTTCACACATCCCCCCTGTTAAATCTCCATAGACATCTTCACACATCCCCATGTTAAATCTCCATAGACATCTTCACACATCCCCATGTTAAATATCCATAGACATCTTCACACATCCCCATGTTAAATCTCCATAGACATCTTCACACATCCCCATGTTAAATCTCCATAGACATCTTCACACATCCCCATGTTAAATCTCCATAGACATCTTCACACATCCCCATGGTAAATCTCCATAGACATCTTCACACATCCCCATGTTAAATCTCCATAGACATCTTCACACATCCCCATGTTAAATCTCCATAGACATCTTCACACATCCCCATGGTAAATCTCCATAAACATCTTCACACATCCCCATGTTAAATCTCCATAGACATCTTCACACATCCCCCCGTTAAATCTCCATAGACATCTTCACACATCCCCATGTTAAATCTCCATAGACATCTTCACACATCCCCATGTTCAATCTCCATAGACATCTTCACACATCCCCTTGTTAAATATCCATAGACATCTTCACACATACGCATGTTAAATATCCATAGACATCTTCACACATACGCATGTTAAATCTCCATAGACATCTTCTCACATACGCATGTTAAATCTCCATAGACATCTTCACACATCCCCATGTTAAATCTCCAGAGACATCTTCACACACATCCCCATGTTAAATCTCCATGGGACATCTTCACATATCTCCATGTTAAATCTCCATAGACATCTTCACACATACGCATGTTAAATCTCCATAGACATCTTCACACATCCCCATGTTCAATCTCCATAGACATCTTCACACATACGCATGTTAAATCTCCATAGACATCTTCACACATCCCCATGTTAAATCTCCATAGACATCTTCACACATCCCCATGTTAAATCTCCATAGACATCTTCACACATCTCCATTTTGTAAATACTGAAATCTTCTTTTTCTGATTCACTTATTTCGCCATCAAACATTTACTTTTCTATTGATTGGAAGGAAATAGCGATTCTGCGATTTCGGTCGGTTGCCAGCATGGTACCGGTAAACAGGTTGTCTGTCGGTCGGTATAGTCAACTATACCGACCGACAGCCGACCTGTTTATCTGTACCATGCCGGCAGCCGACCGAAATCGCTGAATTGATTGGTATTCCTGGGCCAGGGGTGTGAAATTTCTTCCACATTTTTAATAGAAGCTAAACATGTATACTTTATCATTTATTCCATTATCATGATTATCACATAAAGCATGTAATAATAAAATATAAACACTCATAGTAAGCATGATATTACTTTCTTGCAATGGTAATATAACCAGTGTAGGCACAGATCAGCCTGCACATTCACATACAGGAGTGTGCTAGCAGATTAATATCCAGATTGATCAAACCCCATAAGGCCTTTTTCTCAAGCCACGGTCACATATACTTTTCTATATTTGTGATGCACCGTTAGAGAAACAGTCCACTTAATTCACTGGTGCTGCACTCCGTGCCAATGGAAATATGTATTGCGTGGACAAGGATACAGAGTGCGAAAAATAAAAATAGCCGCCAAGGGGAGATAAGTCATCGGAAAGTTTTGAAAATCAATAGGCTTCTTCGTCTTGCCGTGATACAAATGTTTACCGAAGTTGGTTGCAATCACGTTATTGCGTGGACAAGCAGTGCCCGCCCGCAGCCCGCCCGTACAAGATGAATACATAATACGTCCCGTTTTTTCAAACGGGCGTTTAAAAAGACTCAAAATATGAATGGTCGGCCATTCGCAAAAAAAAAGAAATAACCGTAAGCATTTAACACGAAATTAGGTATGTTTTGTGCGATTTTTTTCCTCGCAAAACTGTGATTGAAAATAATAGTTTTACTATTTTTAATTATTATGACAAAAACAAATACGTTTGAACTTCGTTTATGTACGTGGACATCAATTTGGGATAACATGATGCAAGTCATCGTTATACGTATTGTGACGTAAATATGATGCGCGTGACGTTACATGTGATATCACTATACTTGTTCAATCCGAATCACATGTACTACGTACATGCAGATACTTATTGACGTTCTTAATCGATTTTCCCCACTTTCGCAAAATGTTATATCAGAAAAATATGTATGCTCTATTTTCACCATTCAATAAGGTAAATAAAATATAACAATGTGCGCGTATGTGCGGGGCTACGGAACCCCGCAGGGGACATGGATTTTTTTATTAATTCGTTCCCACGAAATAACAATTCGTTCCCTCAATTTAACAATTCGCTCCCTCGAATTAACAATTCGTTCCCACGATATTACAATTCTGTTCCCACGAAATAACAATTGTTATATCGTGGGAACGAATTGTTAATTCATGGTAACGAATTGTTAATTCGTGGGAACGAATTTTTAAATTGAGAGAACGAATTGTTATTTCATGGGAACTAATTGTTATTCCGTGGGAACGAATTAATAAAAAGGAATTCTACGTCACCTGCGGGGCTCCGTAGTATTGTATTGATTCACAAATATAAAATACTATATCACACGCTACCCAGTGATTCTGGAGGGATTTATTTCCTTGAAGGAAATATTTCATCCTGGACGTTCGCGAGACGTAATTGACGTCACGTTTTGACGTCAACGTTAATTTTGACAATGTTATAAACTGGTCTAAGAGCAAATTTCACAGTTTTCGAAGAGCATGTAATATACAATTTATTCCACTACTATTTTGAAAACCGGATTTATTTCCCTTGACATCTGTAAATTCGACAAAGAAACTCTGCACTCATTTCTTTATCGGATTTCCAGATGTCTCGGGAAATAAATCCGGTATTTCAATATTGTAGTGGAATAAAATATACTTATTTCCTTCTGTAGGTATATGGACTGGAAGCGTGTACAATGATAGCATACTGGCTCGTGTGTTTCTAGGAGAGCCTCTACGCCCCAACAGCAATAAAACATTCATCGTCAAATCACATCTACAGACGTCAATGCTTATCACTCCCACAAAGGACTCCGTAAAGACAGACAGTGGAAGTGTTCGCTCCTTTGACGGCGCTATTCTACTTCTGAGAAACCCATATGACGCTCTACTGGCGGAGTTTAACAGGATACACGGTGGGCATATGGCAATGGCAGGGCGACAACTAGTATTGGAAGATACTAAAGGTAAATAGAAAACATCAGCTGGGCGCCGTTTCACTACATTTCGTATGACTAAAACGTTCGTTAGTGCAACATTTTGATAGTTTGTAAATTTCACATTAACAATGTTTTCTTGTAAACAATTATTGGATTTACATTTATTGAGCATATGCAGCCTATGTTCAATAAATGTAAATCCATCAAATTAAATTTCCAGACTATCCTAAATTTGCACTTACGAACAGTTTAGTCGTACAAAGCTTAGTGACGGTCCACTGGTATCTTTCGATATCACGTTTACCAGCAGAGATAGGAAAAACAATTATTGGATTTGCATTTATTGTATTGAGCATATGCTGCATATACGGCCTATGTGAAATAAATGTAAATCCATCAATTGAAATTTCCAGACTATCATAAATTTGCACTTACGAACAGTTTAGTCGTACGAAGCTTAGTGAAACGGTCCACTGGTATATTTCTATATCGATGGTCTAGTAACATAAGGTCGTAACTGCTATGCTTTAGCATCGATATCACGTTTACCAGCAGAGATAGGAAAAACGTGCCGAGGAATTCCTACCGTTTCCGAGTCAAGCCAGCCGGGACCCGTTTCACTAAACTTCGTACGACTAAAATGTTCGTAAGTGCAAATTTAGGATCGTCTGGAAATTTCAATTGATGGATTTACATTTATTGAGCATCGTATTGAACTCAATAAATGTAAATCCAATACTTGTTTACAAGAAAACATTGTTAATGTGATATTTACCGACTATCATAATTTTGCCCTTACGAACATTTTAGTCGTACGAAGTTTAGTGAAACTTGGCTGCTGTTCTATTTATTATTCATTATAAGTTATTGTTCACATATTGGATTTTTAAGGAATTAAATGCGAGGGAGCGCTAGCGACCGCAGCATTTAGTTTCAGATAAATCCAATATATGAACAATAAGATACTTATAGTTCAGCCAAACGTACAATGTAATGCCCAATCAGAGTATTGATTTCCTGTCGAACAGTTAATCATTACATCTGGTAATATACAACTTATTGGGGTTAAACATCGCAATATATGAAATAAATGGAACACAATGCTGCTCAGCGATTGGCTTAGAAAGAAGGGCGAACTATATAGTAACATTCTATGCTAGCCGATAGCCCACTATAACATAGCTTTCGCGGAAAAGACCGCGGACTTTTGACGTTGTGTCATTACACTCACGTCATTCGGTAACGTCATGTGACGTAGTTCGACCAATGAAACGCCAATTTTCAATTCTTTGTAACCTGGATATTCGTATCAGATCAATGCCTGATACGACCTTATGTTAACAATCGGTACGTAATCGGCAAATTATAACCTCGTTACCTGATAACTGGCTGATAAAATGACATTGCGACCAGCTTAGTTTCTAATCTGTCATGTCAGTTCATTGCCAGTGGCATTTATACATACGCTGTTCGCCATTCAGTCACACATTCCTATATCACTCTTTTTGTATCAGTTTAAACGCTACTTATTGAGGCATAAGTCAAATGAATATATATTAAATGAATAAATTAAGTATCCACAATAAGTGTAAATGCAATATACAATGTACACGATGTTACTGGCAGACAACATTGCAAATAGCCTATTTCACCAAGATTGCAAAGTATACTTTTCTAGCAAAGTATACTTTGAGGGAGAAATTTTCAATTTTAGGATAATTTTTTATTATACTGAATTTATTACATTATCACAGCCATTTTGGCTGTGATAATGTAATACATTCAGTATATTAATTCTGCATACTTTTAATCATCAACTATGGCTGTGGTTAGTTCTATATGAGCTGTATGAGGAATTGAATGCTTTTTATTTGATCATGATATCTGCAATATTCATTAAGATATCATAGTTTATACAACACCACTATTCAGGTCGTTTGCTAAAATGAGACGTCACGAAAAAGCGACGTCAAACGACGTCAAATAGACGTTACAGTATATACGTATCTACAGGTACACATGGAGTATACGCCAACATTTACAACAGTTTGCAAGTTGACAAACTAGAAGCATGTTTGGCATTGAATAATTAATCTATAGACAGATGAGCTTGATTGTTTTGGTAATACATGAAAGTGAAAAGAGACAAAGACAAACCGGCAAGTTCATGTACCAGCAAGTATAAACGTGTGCGCGTGTACGGCGGATTCGGTATGCGGATTTCTTCTTGTTGACGTCAGTCCTGTTTACTGAGCGTTTTAATAATTTACAATTGTAGAAAATCATAGAAGTATATGAAACAGACAGTAATATTTGCTGTCCAGGTATGTCATTCTGTATTGATTAACTGGTTGGTGTATTGGGGGCTATATGACAGTTCAGCAAATACAGATGGGAATACACCTGTAAATGGGGAGGACAATACGTTCAACATTAAAGGTACATGCCCACTCAGTAGGCACACACTGTTCTTAATATATAGTTTTGTATATTCTGTAGATATGACATTTTCAGGCAAATAAACATTCATTCACCATAAAACCACACGTACTGATTGGCGCTACTATACAATTTATATCATATATATAAATAAATTAAAAATACCATGCCTCATTTGCATATGAAAATAGCTTAATAACACCGCGAGTCACTATGAGTAAAATAAATATTACCAAATGATTATATCTGTATAGCGGGCACTCTTAATATTTTAGAACTAGTGGAATGGTGACACAATTATACACTTATTTAATTCTTATAAATAATAGTTTGTGCCTACTGAGTGGGCATGTACCTTTAAATTACATTAAAACTAGTGCACTGTCGATCGCGTGCAATATACACACTTTTCCCAAATGCTAAGTCGAAAATGGTGAGATGCTCCATGACAGGGAGGTCGAATCAAAAATCGAAATTCACTTTGCGCATCTACACACATTATAAGGAAGGCACACAAGTTTCAAGTCCCTACCTTATTACTGCTAACAAGTTTTATTTCTTACAAGAAACGTGGCGGACAGACGGACTGACGGACGTACGTACGTACGGACGGACGGACGGACGGACGGACGGACGAACAGACACTCGTGACGAAAACAATATGCCCTTTTTATCCCGTCAACACAGTGCGTATGTGCCGTGAAACACGGTGCCGTGAAACATTTTTCATATCCAGTCAATACTATTTTTGCATTTTACAGCCATTTGTAGGTGTTGACGGGATAAATAGAATAGCAGGTTAGTGCCGTGAATGGGAAAAAATATCTGGCGCGGCACGGAAACGGGATGTGCTCGGCAGAGCCTCGCCCATCCCGTTTCCTGAGCCTTGCCAGATATGTTTTCCCATTCACGGCACTAACCTACTATTCTCTATTTATTTCTTAAAAAAGACAAACTTGTAGCACTGCTGAAAGGCAGTGTCCATGTCTAATGATAGGCACCTTTACTTCCATGCGTTGTTCACTATGTACATACAGTTCACAGTCGCTCTACCAGCGTGATAGCAAAAGCCTACATCGCTTACATGTAATTTCTAAACCATCTCACTATCTCACTCGTGTGAGACCACCTTCAAGGGTAGCGCTCGGAAGTCTGCGACATGGACAATATGGATATGGTAGAGCGTGTCGGGTGTTTTCGGCCGTCTAAGACGGAAACATACACGCTGTACAAATCCACAGGTGATTCTAGCGTGACTTCGATGGTCAATTATTGTTTGTATATACATGAAACACCTTTCTAAACAATGTACAAAACAATTCAAATGCGCCCGGGTATGAAGATTATGTGATTTAGAAAGGTACAAAACTCGCATGCATCACCATTGTAAGAAAAAGGCACGCGAAGTCGTAATGCTTTACTCGCCTATAACGTGTTGCAGCCTGTCGAAACCGCTGCTTGGAGTGGGTTTTCGGCATAGATTTTACAGTTGCTAATACATTAACATAAATCTCAAAGATTTTGAGCGTAAACTGCACTAAAAACGCGTCTCATTATATAACCTAAATTCGCTTTTTAAAATCAAACTCGTTCACTTTCTGATTATAAATGAATATTAGCCGCCATCTTTAAAATATCGAATCACGTGACACGCAGTGATTTGGTTGGCCAATGGGAACTGACGTCAGTCTTCAGTAACCAACCAAACCACTGCGTGCAATATTGGTATTCCATTATGTATACACAGTGTTATGATATTGCACTATGAGATCTAAAAATAACCTAATAATGATATTGATGTGCAGTTTGGTGCAGTTGCTTTGTCTAGAATGAATAACTATTTCTTATGATCATACAGGTTCAGATTGAGTTTTTGACATATCAATTGGCTCAGGTGAGCGTAAATGGCCAATTTGGACATCTTGTGTTCCAAGTTAGATAACTCATCTGACAGTAGGATAACTCTTGTGCTATATATATGGCTACCTCCAAAACGGAGAGTCACTTAATGCCACGAGACTTGTAAAGAAAAGTTAGATTAAAATTGAGAATAAATGTTACAAAATGTGTTTGGTTCTATCCATTCCCCAGAGCCAACAACAGTCAGATACATCTGCATTCATGTATACAACCATGTGTTACGTACATATTGCATTATATGTATGCAAACTTTCATTTAAATGTGACAAGGCTTAACTTACAATATTGGTATTCCATTATGTAGACACACTCTGATAAATCTGCATTCTTTATACAACCATGTGTTACGTACATATTGCATTATATTTATGCAAGTCTTGGTTTACGGATGTTATTCTATGGAAAACGATTGAATTCGTATTGGCAATACTCTCTGCACAGTTTGTCGCAAATTTAAAACTCACGGGGAAATGAACTTTCGACACATGCGCAATATAAGATATCAACTTAGGTTTAAACGTATTTACTGATGGGTGGCCGGTTAGTGCCGAAGGCCGGTCAGACCCGACCCCGCTCTAACATGTTTGCAGACATTTGTTACCGCAATATCAGTTTGTTACACCGCCTTGTGTTCGTTTTGAGAGTGTTACGTTAGAATTTTGTCTTTTGGAGAGTCAACTCGCCTTGCAGTGAGCGAGTATCGTAGCCTATTGTTCTGAAACTGAACTTCGAAGTCAGCGTGCAACATGCAAATCTCAGCGGAAATTACGTCAGCTAAGTGCACGACTTCATATCTTGTGACGTCGTCAGACTCCCGAAGACAGGTTTTCTCGCGACGCGGCTCATATGAAATAATGCATTTTGGAAAAAATAAATGATTACTCCCTCGAAGTATACTTTGCTAGATAAGTATACTTTGCAAATTTGATGAAATCGGCTACTGGTTACAACAACAACAACAACAACAACAACAACAACAATTACTTTCAGCTGAGCCTGCGATTCAAGGTACGTATTCTGTTATATTGTCCTTATTATGTAACGGATTTTAACGAAATATGGCGCATCAAACGCGTCTTGTTAACTGCATTTGGTGGTCTCTGTACTTTGGCCCAAACAGCTGTCGTTTTTGCGAAGAATCGATGTCAGTGTTTACTGTCAATACCGACACGGAAATCGATTATTCGCAAACACGACATACGTATGTGCCAAAGTCCCGAGACCACCAAATACAGATCATGAAGACGCGTTTGCTGCGCCATATGTCATAAAAATACGTTGCATATTAAGGAAAATGTCAAATTATATTTACTTTGGAGTGGGTGCGCTTTCAATACTTTCAGACATTGTTGTTGCTGTGGTAACCTTGAGGTTACGGCTAGTTAACTTATCAATGATAACTGATGACGTGTCTGTTAATGATTACAATTGGAAGATTGGTGGGGGGGGGGGGGGGGGGAGCTATTATCATGTCGATAAGTGATCCCAGACATCATATACGTATCCCAGGAGGAGGGGGGTCGAATAAATGTTGTCAGAAATTCATGTGGCTCGCATCCTTTTGTGACGTGTACATGTGCTAATCGGTGTCAAACAACCAATAACGTATTAGTACCGCACGTCGAAAGCGCGTACGGGCGGGGCTTGCGCAGAAACATACATGTGCAAGCGAAGATTGCGGGGTAACCAATAAGTAAGTTAAAGTTCACATATTGAATTTGTAATAAACTAATTTCTCGCTCGCTCACGCTCGCTACGAAATTAATTTGTTAAAAATTCAATATGTGAACATTAACTATTACAACTATCTGCTTCATTGTGTTTTTCGTGTAATTCCAGGGTGGCAGAAATACGTATTTAGAGAAGCTGCAAAATGGAAGAAGCACGTAGAGTTCTGGCTTACGAAATACGAGGGGCCGGTTCATGTCCTGTTTTACGAGAACCTTAAAACCAGTCTCGCTTACGAACTATACCGGCTGTCGACATTTCTGCACATGACCGTGAGCTACAAAACATTGTGGTGCACGATGCAGCGAGGCCGTGGCCAGTTTCACAGAGAGAAGAAGCCCGAGTGGATGACTCGATCTAACCTCTACACAACGGACATGCAGCGGGCCGTGGATACCCAAATAGACGATGTTGAAACAGCGTTGAGAAGCAAAAACGTACCACATAAAGTGTACAATGAAAACACAGGAAACTTGTAATATTAATTGACATGCATAATATAATTCACATGTATGTACCGTGAAACCTCCCTAAACCGAAAACTCTGGGATGTCCCCATGGTGTCTGGCTTAGAGAGGTTTCACTGTAAATCAGGCATTTGATCACCTAAGATAAATGACCAAACAACTCGTCAAGAATAAAATCACAGGTGTTTTCTTGGTGAGAAATATTGTCTATGTTACTAGTCCTTTGGAGGATCGTACACAGGTCCGAGTGCACCTCCGTGCATGTTGAAGTCTCTGTGATTACCGTCATACATTGGCACCTGTCTGTTTTGCATAATCTGAATCAATTCATCCCTAAACAAATAATATAAGTTATTATTCACAGATTGGAGTTTTAAGGAATTAAATGCGAGGGAGCGCTAGCGACCGCAGCATTTAGTTCCTGAAAAATGCAATATGTGAACAACAACATACTTATATAATTTGATTTTAATTTCTCAAGGGTTTGCATAGTTCAACATTTATTCAGCAAATCATTGACAACATGTTAAAAACGTTTGCAGATTTTGTTTTATCACATGATCCAGCATAGTCGTGATTCGCATAATTGTACGAAATGCATTAATTATTTACTAGTTACCTTCCTTCGGGTTTTGTTAAGTACATATCTGCATGTGGGTTATTATTTATTTCACCGACTACAAGCAGAAGTCGATTGGATTCGGTTTATATTTAAGGGTGGGAACTGGATCGAACACCTTCCATACCCGGTCACACAAGCAGAACTAATACGTTAGCAAATTGTATAAACCCAGTATAAGTATGTGTCCATAGTTTTCCATATGTACAAGGGCCCGGGTGATACACTGATTAAGTATAGCCCAGATCAGCCTGTACATCCATTGATCAGTGTCTACTCTGCTCACCCTGCAGTCACTGAACCATATGTAATAGTTATAGTTCACATATTGAAATTTTAATTAATTAATTTCGTAGCGAGCGCTAGCGAGCAAACAATTAATTTATTAAAAAAATAATATGTGAACTATAACTAACTTATTGGTTGCCCCGCCTTATTGGTTGCACATGTCTGTTTCAATGCAGGTCCCGCCCATACGCGCTTCCGACTTGCGATACTACTACGTTATCGGCCGTCTGACATCGCAGCGCACATGTACACGTCACAATCGGATGCGGGCCACGTGAATTTCCCACAACAAGCTGTGACGTCTAGATTTAAATATAACTTTCCTACGTATTGGAACATTTAATGAATGCATTTAGTAGATATTGGAGAAATAGTCGAAATATGTGATTAATTGAGAAGAAATGCTATGCTTTCATTGGTTGAGAAACTAGGGCAAACAATAAGTAGGATGAGCTTGCTGGAGATACGGGGCTTATGGGATTTGTGACCGGTGTTGCTCCTAATCAAAAATCGCACTCTTATAGCCTGATCATCGATATTGCTTGTTACAAGCTTGTCTCATTGATGGAATGACGAACAGTGCAGAGCCTGTTCAGAGTGTGTGTAAGTTTCACAATATTCTAACCATTAAATATAGCTTGGTCTTCTAGATGGTGCAATTTTAATTTCTGTATCGCATAAAACGTTCAATATATAGATAAGTCCACGTATTAGTTGATAACCCCTGGTATATGCTATCATGTTATTGCTGTTCGGCAGTATCATGGATCTGTTTATAAATTTACAATAGACCCCGGATTACCGATACTAATACTGCCTGCGTGCATGTGTGTATCAAGAGGCACCATTGGTACTCGATAACTAAAGTGGTTTGAGCACTGTGTCTCAGCTGGTGTCTCCGATATTCAATATATGAGCTGCGTCGCGAGAAAACCTGTCTTCGGGAGTCTGGCGACGTCACAAGATATGACGTAATTTCCTCAGAGATTTCCAATTATCGACGTTTTACAGACCGCCATGTTAGGTTTGTTCCGTGGTGTTAAAGCTATCTAACGAACAGAACAACAACGCACCTCGGTCTTTTTATTATTTTAATGCATTTTTGCCAATGTGAGCGTTATAAATTCGTTTAAATTGTATTTTAACTTTAGTTCAATGTAATAATCGGGTGTATGTGTGTGAATGAAACGAATCAGTCTTCGATCTGTCATGGGTCCTGTCTGAGAATGTATTGGATGGACGTTAAACTGCGGTACTAACGGTCGTACAATCGAAAGCGACCGCGTGACATTGTGCCTGGTTCTTTGTTCTGGATCACTCCAAGTATGCCCGCTGGTTGCCATTTCACGTCAGAAACACGGTTGAGCTCGCTGTGAACCATCCAGCAGTGTATGCGGAGTATTTGAATGGAAACTTCACGGTCCAAAGATCCGAGCACACGTTCAGTCTTATGGAAAAAGATCAGTCACACGAACAGAGCAACTCATTTCTCCTGGGTAATGGTGGAGCTTCTGACTTGTATGACACTGATGATATAGTAATATACGTGTTGGCTGGGCTAGATTGTGTCAGAATGATTGAAGAGTTTGAAGGTGTCCACAAAATTACGTCAGCAATAAATGGTAACCACGTAGTAACCACGTAGTAACCACGTAGCCTACAGTCTATGTTTCTCAATGACGTGCAGGCATTCATGAAGGTGGTAGTCGGATTTGCGAAATCAATTCTCAACTACAGATCATCATCTTGTTGCTCTTGATACACGCTGCATGATGAAGCATAATGTAGTCGTGTCTCTATCCCGAATTGATGAGGGTTGGTAAGGCACTGCATGATGAATATGTGAATACACGGCTAGACAAGGTGACAGTTCCTTTGTCTGATACAATAAAGATGAAAAATATCTTGACTTCATCTAAACGTCCAGATCCCCAAACACCACACTTGTCACCCAACTCTTTATTTCATTTCAATCACGTCCGGATGGGGATATGGCAGAATTTCTCACATTCGAAAACCAGCTAGAGCTACCTTCCGTGTCAGATCGCAGTTCTCTCAGAGCTGGGACAAAGTCGGAGATCCTAGCGTGCATCAACAAGCCAACCGGCCACGCCAATCCGGCCAGAGAAGCGAAAATTCATGTGGTGTACATGGCTGCTATCATCCATGTGGTGCAACCAACCAGAGCGGCTACATTTACTGAATATGTATCACTACACATTGTGCCATTTCTTAAATCATGGATGACTGCGACTGTTGAACGCACCGATGCTGTCTGGAACACTTACCCTGACAATAATTTGAAATAACCGACACAGCAGCAGCGTGGGTCAGGTGCACGTACTAGATGGAAATGGCAGTACTCCCATCCCCAAACGGGACTGGCAATCGTACCTAAACAATGCAGAAAATAAAAAAGATCTGTTCTCATTTGTCAGCAAACATCTGGCAAAGACTGACATAGATGGAAAACTCCTCATCAGCACCGAATCTGAGACGGTACTCTCCAACAAACCATTTAATGTGTCAGCACTCGAGCCATGTAACCATCTAGAGGCTGACACACCAATTATCCTGCATCTATTTCATGCCTCATCTCATGGTCACGAGAAAGCATTTGTGCGCATAGTCGATAGTAATATCGGCGTTCTTTCCATCGTTTTTGAACATGTTGACCTTTCTGAGCTTTGGCATGGCCTTGGTAAAGGAAAACGTTACCAAGATATCCCGGTGCACAGCATCTGCTCTCAGCTTGGTCCATCAAAATATTTGGCTCTACCCCTCTTTTAAGCCCTAACAGGTTGTGATACGACTTCTCAACTTCTCGGCTGCGGTACGAAGACTGTATGAAATGCATGGAACAGTTCACCAGGCCTGACAGAGACGCTGATTGGACTGACAGAAGAACCGGAGTCTTTAACTCTGTAATCTGTTCACATGCAGTGCATTGAGCGATTTGTTGTGCTCATGTATAGTAAGACATGCGGTTCAGCAAGTGTCAACGAAGCTAGGCACCATCTCTTCTCCAATGGTAGTCTACTAATGCTGCTCCCTTTCAGCATGTCAAGAGGTCCTTGCTCCAAGCCAGTTTCATCTGGAAACAGTCTATCTCTTGCCACCATACAATCCCTGTTTTAGCACTGTTTTTAGCACATGATGATCGCAGCAAGCAATTGTCCTTTCTGTACCACTCTCGCAGACGCTAGTAAGTCATATGCACTCCTATTGCACTGTGGCTGCACACAAGTGTGCAAGGGGAATTGCAAGTGCTGTCGGGCAGGTCTTCCTTGCCTTAACAATCATAATATATGCGATAATATATGTGTATGTTTATGTACATATTTATCACATAATACATAAAGCATATACAGTTCATCGAATATATTAATATTATGGAATCTGACTCCAAGATGGTAATTACATGCCATCGTTTGTGCGTGGCTCGAAATAGACATATTTGTGGACACACGTGACCTTGAATGTGACATTAGCACGTGCCCTTGACCTCTGATCGCCAATCTAACTCTGGAAATGGATTCCTCATACTCGAAACCTGATACAAAGTTGTTTTCATTTATGATTCTACTACATTTGATTCTCAAGTTATGGCACCATCTAATTCCGGATGACGGCCATCTTGGATTTTCCAATATGGCAGTCACAGCGATATCCCAGCTTGGCTCCCGCAAGAAGATGAAATGTTATCTAACACTGGTCCAAACAAATGGTGCTTGTAGACAAATGTGAACAATTATCTGACTAAGCCCCCTAACTACTAGTACTGTTCGACGATTATCAAGGATCTCTTGACTTAGGGTATTGTTATTATGTTATATCTCCCCCCTCTCGTTTCTTTGTAATTTGGGACCCTCGCAATTTGAGTTGAGTCATCAAAAGACAAACTGCTACCGTAACACTCCCAAAAAAATACAACTCGGTGGTAGGATAAGCTGACCACAAGCTGTGGTAACAGATGTCTCAAATATGTTACAATGGCCATTTTGTCCATGTGGCAGACTTCCACGCGCTATCCTTAAATCTATTTTAGCCCCCATGTTAACTTCCCATAGGAACATCGTTTTTTCGCAATCAAATCAATATTTGATGGAATTTCATGAAACAAAATATTTTGGGGT
Source organism: Conchocele bisecta (assembly GCA_029237695.1). Classification (NCBI taxonomy): domain Eukaryota; kingdom Metazoa; phylum Mollusca; class Bivalvia; order Lucinida; family Thyasiridae; genus Conchocele; species Conchocele bisecta. Next base: position 38,666,893 of record CM055266.1, on the reverse strand, counting down.
GGGTGACTTTTTTTGTTATTGATGAAAATGTACTTACTTTTAAATATTTGTTAGATTTAATGTGTTTAATAGATAGCCAAAAGTTCATCGGCAGAAAAACGTCGAACAGACAATAGGTATTTTTCATGTCGGCTATACTCGGCCACATGTATGGCAAGCCAAATGCACAATAATTCATTAAACCATGGTTTGGAGCTTAATCCCAGTTTGAGCAATTATTGTGCATTTGGCCAGAAACTGCCGTTTGAGATCGTAATCCAATAACACATCTAAACCCTAGTTTGGACACAAACCATAGTTTAAGATAAAAACTGACAATCGTGATCCCAAACGGTAGTTTTCTTAAACCCTGGTTTGAGCAATTATTGTGCACTTGGCGGCAGAAACCACCGTTTAAACTCTCAAACTAGGGTTTCTGATAGCTTAAACCACGGTTTGAGCTCAAACCCCAGTTTAGACTACCCAAACCCTAGTTTAGGCTCGCCAAATGCACAATAATTCAATAAACCCCAGTTTGAGAGTCTAAACCAGGGTTTAGGCTCTCAAACCCTAGTTTGAGCAATTATTGTGCATTTGGCCAGAAACTGCCGTTTGAGGTCGTAATCCAATAAAAAGCCTAAACCCTAGTTTGGACCCAAGCCACAGTTTAAGAAAAAAACTGCCAATAGTGATCCCAAACGATAGGTTTCTTAAACCCTGGTTTGAGCAATTATTGTGCACTTGGCGGCAGAAACTGCCGTTTGAGTTCGTAATCCAATAAAAAGCCTAAACTCTAGTTTGGACCCAAACCATAGTTTAATAAAAAAAACTGCCAATCGTGATCCCAAACGGTAGTTTTCTTAAACCCTGGTTTGGGCAATTATTGTGCACTTGGCGGCAGAAACCACCGTTTAGACTCTCTCAAACTAGGGTTTCTGATAGCTTAAACCACGGTTTGAGCTTAAACCAGGGTTTAGCCTCAATGTATGGTTTTCATTGGACGAATGTTTCTCAATGTATAGTTTTGATTGGCTGACAGAAATTCCTTCGCGCTGGAAGCGTAGTTATCATTGGTCGGATAATTCGGAAAGTCGGATTTTCATTAGCTGACGCGTTTTCGAGCGTATACAACAACAATTGAATGCTGAAATGTTAACATAAATTAACAAAGGGTATTTTAATAATTGCAAAAATAATGTTGTCTTTTTTGTAATTTCCTTTTTTATTTCTCTTTGATACACATACACTTATACATACATGCATTATGCAATTACAATTCAGTTGTACAAGTATTCAACCGATCTGGCTATATTCTGAGGCTTACGGAATACCCCCCGCGTGGGCCCAGGTACCCCTAAATATGTAAAATTTTCCAAGTGTGGGCTTGTGACCTTGACTCTGGGCTTAGCGGGGGCGGCACGAACGTGAATATGAAGCAGATCCGAGCAAGGAAATAGAAGTTATAACCGATTTCTCTGATGTTAAGTTTTGTAAAGAGACTAAGTATGTGATCTTGACCTTGGGATCAGCGGGGATATGTCACAGCATGATAGTAGAGCCTTAGAGGAATGCATGCATGAAATATTAAGAATTTTAGATGAAGTTATAACATATTTCTCTGATGTTTAGTTTCGCAAAGTGACCATGTATTTGACCTCGACCTTGGGATCAGCGGGGGTTGGACGGTCGTGTATTTGGCACAGCATGGTAGTAGAGCCTTACGGGAATGCATGTGTGAAATATTAAGCATTTTAATGAAGGAAATAGAAGTTATATCAATATTTCTCTGATGTTAAGTGTTGTAAAGAGACTAAGTATTTAACCTTGACCATGGGATCAGCGGGGGTTGGACGGTCGTGGATTTGGCACAGCATGGTAGTAGAGCCTTATAGGAATGCATGTGTGAAATATTAAGCATTTTACATTAAGGAAATAGAAGTTATAACAATATTTCTCTGATGTTAAGTTTTGTAAAGAGACGAAGTATATTTGACCTTGACCATGGGATCAGCGGGGGTTGGACGGTCGTGGATTTGGCACAGCATGGTAGTAGAGCCTTACAGGAATGCATGTGTGTAATATTAAGCATTTTAGATGAAGGAAATAGAAGTTAAAACAATATTTCTCTGATGTTAGGTTTTGTAAAGAGACTAAGTATTTGACCTTGGCCATGGGATCAGCGGGGGTTGGACGGTCGTGGATTTGGCACAGCATGGTAGTAGAGCCTTACAGGAATGCATGTGTGAAATATTAAGCAATTTAGATGAAGGAAATAGAAGTTATAACAATATTACTCTGATGTTAAGTTTTGTAAAGAGACTAAGTATTTGACCTTGACCATGGGATCAGCGGGGGTTGGACGGTCGTGGATTTGGTACGGCATAGTAGTAGAGCCTTACAGGAATGCATGTGTTAACTATTAAGCACTTTAGATGAAGGAAATAGAAGTTATAACAATATTTCTCTGATGTTAAGTTTTGTGAAGAGACTAAGCATTTGACCGTGACCTTAGGATCAGCGGGGGTTGGACGGTCGGGGATTTGGCACAGCATGATAGTAGAGCCTTACATGAATGCATGTGTGAAATATTAAGCATTTTAGATGACGGAAATAGAAGTTCTAACAATATTTCTCTGATGTTAAGTTTACGGACGCACGGACGGACGCACGCACGCACATACGCACGGACGGACGGACGGACGTTCCAACATTTTGGGTTTATGGGGTATTTCCATTGTTTGAAGAACAATGAAAAAGCCCCTAAACAACAATAGAGTTTATGAGCTTACGGAATATTACAAAGGAATCTTTTGTCCCTAACCACGCCCCTAAGCTCTCAAACCCCCGGACGGACGGACGGACGGACGGACAACCTGACTCCAGTATACCCCCACAACTCGTTGCGGGGTGGGGGGGGGGGGGGTATAATTATTGTCAGAGTACCGCCTTATCGGCACGACAAATGACATGCAGGAGTGTACCAGTATCTATGAGGGCAACAATGAATTTATTATAGTATAGTATACACATATATATATTGGGATGGGGGTATATTATAGGGCAGTTATTGGGCTTAATATGATCACAGTGGAAGGAAAACAATAAGGTAATATTAGGCAACCTCATTATAATATGCACTATGTTACTTATATAGCTTAGTTATAAATAGCCATTCGATTTTGACTTAAACTGTTCATGTTTGTTTTTCATAATTGCTATTATTTCTTCAATTGAAATTGTTTGTAGAAGGCAGAGATTAAATGAGTTTAAATTAGGCATTGTTGAAGAAGATTTAAATTTGAAAATAAAGTATTTTGCTAACAGAATAATGAAACTAATTAAAATAGATTTCTGTTTGGATAATATGTTAATATTGCAAAATGAGATGTATTCGTAAGTTAAATTCATGTTATATCCCAGTACTTTTGATTTTATCAGTTGATTTATATCCGTCCAAAATGATTGAATGATTAAACATTCCCAAAACATGTGTTTATTAGAGTCCACTGACATATGGCAAAATTCACACAAGTTGCATGGTTTTATCTTGCATTTGAATAAAAAATAATTGTTTTGAATGATTCTCATTAGGTATTTATACTGGAATTCTCTCAGTTTGGTACTTATAGTACATTTGTAAGGCAGCGAAAAGATATATTTTCAATCAATATTCTGAACGTTCAATTAATTTTCCCATTTTTCAACATGTTTTGATGTGTTTAATCTCATCGATTGTATCTGTATATTGTATACTATTTTATTGGGGTTTTCAGCTGATATGATTTTCGAAATTAGATACTCAGGTGGGTCAGTGTTTATAGGTTCTGTTTTAAGTTTTTCTTTCCAATCATTTTTAATATTACCTATCAATGTGTAGAACCGCAGAAAATCTCCATTAGGTAGATTATATAAGTTTTTTAAATCATGGAATTTGTAGAAGTCCTTTATTCTGTAATCATATATGTTTTTAATATATAGTATACCTTTATTGTACCAATCTTTATAGAATATGGTATTGTTATTGTTGAGTTTCATGTTTGCATTGTGCCATAAAATTTCGTTGGAAATTAGAGGGCATGTTTGTTTGAAATTAATGTTACTCCATGAGATAATAGTTTGGCTTACAAATGTATACTTTTTGATTATATGTTTTGCATCACATTGAATTAAACTTGCTTTTAAACACTAAGTCACCACCATGATTATTTAGTTCGTTATTATAAGCTGATTTCCACTGATTGTGTGTACCTTTTAGTCTTGTTATCCACGAGGTTTTTAATGAATTTATAAATGCATGAATATTTATCATTTTAAGTCCACAATTTTCATAGTTCTGGATGATTACTTTCCTTGATATCTTATCTGGTTTGCAGTCCCAAAGAAATTCATACATGCAATTATTAATTTCCGTAATTATTTCATCTGGCGGATTTTCTAGTACTGCGGATATACAAGTTTGGGAAATGTAAATGTTTTTAGTACAGTTATCTTTCCAATCAATGTTAAATACCATTTTTTCCAGCTATGTAGACAGTTTTGGAATGACTTAATTTTGGGCATTAAATTTAATACTTGCAGTTTCGTTTTATCGTTTCTAAATATTATACCTAGTGTAGAGGCTTGGTCATTTGACCATGCATATAAATTGTTGTTGCACCATTTATTCGAGTTATTTCTACTTATTCCTAATATTAAGATAGTACATTTTCCTTTATTTAATTTAAACCTGAACTTTTGGCAAAATATTCCAAAGTTTTAATCAATTCCTTGAAAGATTGTTCTGAACCATCAAGTGTAAAACTTGCGTCGTCTGCGAATAATGTTTGTTTTATATCTTTACCACCAAGAAATTGACCTTTTATGTTTTCATTGCTGTTTAATTTTCGTGACAGAAGTTCTATACATAAAATAAAAATGTAAGCTGACAATGGACAGCCCTGTCTTACTCCCTTTTTAATTTTCAAATAATTTGATACATGACCATTATTAGAGATACAGATGTTTGCGTCTTTGTAGAATAAAGAGACCCATTGAATAAGTGATTCCCCGAAGTTAAGATGCTTTAAGCATTTAATTATAAATTTATGATTTAAGCTATCAAATGCTTTTTGAAAATATAAGTCCAGATTTATTTTTTTCATTCGCTTCATCAATTAACTCCATGAGTGTTCGTACATTTTCTCCAATATAACGGCCTTTTATGCATCCAGTTTGATTGACATTAATTAGTGAATTTAGTACTTGTTTTATTCTATTGGCTATTACTTTTGTGGCTATTTTGTAATCTACATTTAAAAGTGAAATTGGTCTCCAATTGTCAATGTAAAGCGTGTTTTATCATTTTTTGGTAATACAGTAATTATTCCTTGCTTTTGTAATTCAGTCAATGGTACATTTTCAAAAGAATAATTAATTGAGTTTATGTAATTTTGTTTTATATCACTCCAGTAAAGCTTATAGAACTCAGCAGTTAAACCGTCAAAACTAGGACGCATCATAGTTTTCATTTCCTTTATAGCTGATTGACATTCGTGATCGTTTATGAGACCCTCACATGATTTAACTTTTGCGCTGTTGAATTAAGAAAACTACTATCTTCATTATCTATCTTTTGATCTCCGCTATAAATACCTTCATAATATTGCTTCACGTGATTTAAAATATTAATATGATTTGTTTCCATATTGCTACTTATTTTTAGTTGTTTAATTGTGCGTTCTTCTGATCTTATTTTTTCTAAATTAGAGAAATATTTTGTATTTTTTTCAGCGCCCACCACCCATGCAGCTTTTGATCTGAGGAGCGTTATAGTTGAATCATATATTTCAATTTTTAATAGTTGCAATCTTCCTAGTATTATTTCTTTGTGTTCTATTATTTCGTACGTTTGGGTTACACTTAGCAACATTCCAATACCTTTACTGTTAGAGCTATTTCCACTAATAAATATTGCTTGACCCCACTGCTTTTTCCATATTTCTTTATGTTCTTGGGTACAATGGAGTTCTTGTAGGAAACATATTGAAAACTTATTTTGTTTCAGCCAACTAAAAATCCTTTTACGTTTAAACGGATTCCCAAGCCCATTGACATTAAAACTACATATTTTTATATCCATGATATTTTATTGTCGAAATAGATCTAATATATTATCAAAACTGCGTGCACAGTATTTTATTGGCCCAATTTGCTGTTGCCATATATATCTTACTGTGATTATATATATGGGATATGTCATGGGGTATTGAAGACTGAATATGAGGGACGACCATTTGCAGGTTGGGAGGTATTAAATGTGTGATAGGTGAGGAGGTGAAAAAGACTGAATATGACGTGTGACTATGTTGCGGACGATATGCACATTCGGATAGGGCAGGTTGGATATCAGGTTGCTGTGATGTTAAACAGTATAACTTCAGGTTGTGCTTGCTCACTCATTGATCAGTACACACACTGTCATTTACTAGGAATAGTACATGCAAACACGTGTCAATAGGTCTTGCAAAGTAGGATCTATTATGATGTAAAATGGATATGAAACCGGGTATTAAGATGATCAGTGTAGTTCTTATTTAGCAGGCGCGCACATGTTTTATTACATCGGTATATTTTTAACAAAAACAAATAATATTTCATAGACTTACTGCTAAGAACAGCATATACAACAAATGTATTGATATGTAGGCTCCCTTTTGAAATAGCAAAGGAGACTTATATCATCTGTGTAGTTCCTACTTTGCACACATTTAAATTTACATGGACTATTTGTTTATGCTATACGGGACTTCGCTGAAAACAATACATATATCACACGTATTGATACGTAAAACTTGCTATACAATGATATATAGGCATATGCTGATCAGTGTAGTTCTAAGTCAGTCAACGCACCAATGCACTCTTACATGGTCAACTTGGACAGTCGTGCATGGGCCAAATTTGTCTTCGAAGTACATGATTTACTAGTGTTAGACCAGTATAATATATTTTGTCAGAAAGTGTGCTAATATAGTATACAGTTATGACAAACATCCAGCATAGCGCTCAGTGTAGTTCATATTCATCCGGCGAACACCTTCAATATTGCATGTGTACATGTATGGACCTGTGTTATTGTTATGAAGATATGTTTTACTGACTTATTAAACAATGTTAAGAGTTATTAATAAGTGGAACCACTATGGTGTTGAACAATAGATGTATATCGAACAGTGTAGACCTTACTTTAATCCAATGCTCTCTTGTCATCTGTTACTGTCCTACGTTTTTTTTACCGTTTCAGCATCCAGTAGCTGTGATGAATTGTTATATGGTGATTTAAAACTAGGCCAGTAATCAAAAGTGAAAAACATTTTTGTTTAAATAAATAAAATGCTGAAAGTGTCTATGCACAAAAATACAGGTTCTGGTGAGATGGCTTGATTCGAGCATACTCATCTGTATCTACACCTTTACAAATGTTATTAGTATACAGGCTTGTAGTGGTGGAAGTGATACATGTAACATGACAATAAAGGGAGGTGCGTGGTAGCGACCAGTATAGTACTCCACTAGGCGGTCTAGATTATATCAATTCCATCATTAAAAATAAACTACATAACACAGATCAACCTGCGTCCTTGTGCAGTCTTGTCTACGTCATTCGCCTCTCTGTCACATAAAAGTTAATCCAGGTACTCAGTCTATTTGCAAGAGTCACATGTTCACAAAACCGATATGGATTGTCTACAGGATATCCGCTGAGAAAATGACCTTACGATTTCGATAACAGGCTCCCAGCATAGCCCCAGATCAGCATGCGCCATGGAGCAGTCTGCTCAGGGTCTACACTGTTCATCGCTCAGTCTCCGAGATAGCTACTCGCACGACAAACACAGAATGAACATCTGTTCAATGATATATCCCTTTTTCAGCGGGTGGCTGTTGTTCACTTATGAATACAAGGCTCCCAGTATATAATCATACTAAGTCAGGATAGATTACATATACGTGAGAAACCACTTGACCTTCGCGGTCCTTTTCCAAAAAAAAAAGAGAGAAAGAATCACAAACATAAATGTTTTCAATTATGTGACTTCTATTTTATGTAATACGATATAGTGCACATTTTTAGAATGCTTGCTATGTCGAAAAACGAAAGTTTAGCAAGCACCTAACGTGCATGGTGGTTTTCTCATATTTCATATTACAGACATTCAAAATACAAGTTTATTAGTTTACATGTAATGTGCACGTTTTATGTCTGTGTGTAAGCTGAGTGTCTGGCGTTATTTTGTAGTGTTTAAGCCATTTCATTTTAACATGCCTGCTTCACAGAATACAATCACAGCAAAAATGCTTAAAAGCATGTAAATGTTTGTCCGTAAAATGGTGTTGATAAGTTTTATATATATTAAATTTAAAGTGAAGTCCACATATATGTATATTAACAATAAATAAGACAGTAAACATTTGTCTGTGGTTGCTGACTTTGAAGCATACGTGGATAATTGGGTATATGTGTATGGCAGACAATTTCTACACCAATACTGTTATTTTGTCGTGCCTGTGAACTTCCAATAATAGTAAGCTGGTATTCATATATAGCAGATAGTGTGAATATGATTTGTTTCTGCATGAGATTGTAAACGTCAATTTTTGTTCTGCTCCTGTATGGGACGAGTGGCGGACGGGGCTCGGATTGGACATGATATGTCCAGCCAGTGCTTGTAGTCGGGATATAGTACCGTTTTTATTTGGTTTGTGCGTGTTACGTATTCTATAACGCCGTTTCTCGTGAACACGCTGCTTACTTCGTCCGGCATTTTCCTCTTTATCGACATAAACACCTGCTGATTTAGCTGGGTTAAGTCCTCGTTTATGAAGATACCCGTGCCTCTCAGGGAACGCCTATTTCTGAGGATTGTGTCTTTTACAAGTACATGTGAGCCATGTCGATGTCTTCGGTGCGTAATTGGTAGTTTAGTTTCTCTTTTAGAGTATTAATCACAATCTGTGTAGTTTCATCGGCAGTTCAAAGTTTTTCTGACACGGTATTCCATGTATGCGTATGCTGTTTACTCTACTGTATTGTTCCGTGTCGTTTCTTACTCTCGCCATTTTGTCGTCAACTGTCTCAATTTGTCTTATCAGTCTGTCGTTTTAGCTGTTCTTCCACTTTCTTTTCCAATCGCTTTACTTCATCTTCAACTCGTCATTTATCTCGTCCTTGTCGTATATTTTGCTCTCTAGTAGTTCTAGTCTGTTTAATAGCTCTTCATTCATTTCGGAAATCATCTCACGGAATATACTTCTCAGTGATCCGTTATATTTTATTATCACATTCTCTAATTTTTGGTCAGATTTGTCCACTTTATTTATGACGCTTGACACTTTTGAATTAAGTTCCTTCAGTTGTATTCTAATTTCCTTCATTTCGCCTTTCATTTGTTTCTCTTCAGTCGTATTTGCGATGGTTGGTTCTGGTATTGACATTTTCTTAGATTCTTTCTTTGACTTTTGTTATGATGTTGTGTCTACTGTGCTATTGTACTTGTACTTGACTGTTCACTACGTTTCCGTTTATCTCGTTTATCTTGTCCATCAATGTCTGATGTTGATTGTTCTTCTTGCATATTTGTTTTTGGCCCTTATATGCTTCCGTAGTTTTTTATTTTGGACGGCGATTCGCGTGTATTGGAAAAATCGAGTCAATTGATACTGATAAATCTATCTCAATACAATGGTACAACAACGGTAACGGTCCATACCTGTCGATATTCGTGATGTAGCTATAAATAGCCGTCTCAGGCTGTATAAATGGAGAGTTATTCTATTGCTTGTGGCATATTTCTCAATTTTTTCAACACTAGAATGACCATATATATAGTAACTTCACATACCGATTATTCTGTTTATTCCACTTTATTCCATGTCAAAATATCCAAACTTTCCACCCCGAATATTTTATAATATCACATTTTAGTTCACCGAAATGTAAACATAGCTACGGGCCATTGTTGTTGTTGTTGTTGTTGTTAACATTATTTAATGTAACTTACAGAAACATTTTTTTTTATTGGTTCAAAAACTGAAAAAGACGTATATTGCATAATGTCATTTGAATCGTTTTAGTTACATCCATATGTCTGTCTGGACCAAATGCTCTGGGGCGGCGGACATACAATATGTGGGGTGTATTTACAGTCAAACATTTCCAGGGGCCGGGAACTAGGAGGCCAAGAACCCCGAGGATGTATATATTTGACGTCCTCCGGTACTGTCGTTTCTATGAAATACCTACTGGCGACAATTTTAGAATGTGTCTACATCCTGATTTTGTTTCACGTAGTTTGATAGTGAAAGATTTATTCAGTAAATGAATTGAGAACACTGTAAGCCATGAGTAGATCTGACTGCGAGCTGTGCATCCTGATATGTGATGTTGTAAACCCAGTGCACACGTAAACGTAACCTTTTGTCAAACTATATCTAAGACATTTTCGTAAAAGTGAGAACACGTTGAATCTGTTATATGAATAAACAAATTAAAATTTAATAATTTTTCGGAGGCTCGAACTCGCACAAAAGTAAAGCAGGTCGAATGCATTTATCGAGCGCTTACCATCTGAACTGTGTGGACAATAATGATTATGCTAGCGGACGACTGGACAATCACAGTGAATCAACTATCGAAATGTTTTACGTTTACAAATAGAGCATTTACTGTGGTTTTCAATCGCCTGTTTCACCAGTCAACCAGTTGGTAATTTAATTTATCTTCCAAGCTATCGGGAGCATGCATTTTCTAGCTATAAATTGCTCTAGATAATGCGTCGATTTGGCCAGCTAAAATGGCTGCAAACGACTACATCCCTAGAAAGCTATAATATACATAGTCCGCTGACCCCGTGACGTCACGTGACTTGCCAATTTATCGGAAATCAACAGTAGCAAGTTATCGTCTGCGTATATAACTTCACCCGTCACACCAATACACAGTGGAGCGGGATTCGTAGCGTGGATTGAGACAATTAAAGACGGAGAGTTGTCAACACGATCTGATTTGAAGATTCAGCCAGAAAAGGGCAGACAATTATGGGAAAACGTGTAGGAGGGCGCGGCACAAAAGCCCAAAAAGGGGGCAGGTCGTCCTCCTAATCATAATCATACGTAGGGGAAACACTACGAGAGACTAGCCTGACGGAATATAGAACGATAAGTGTAGTTTTAGATGCACTTTTAAAGGTACATGCACACTCGGTAGGCACAAAATATTCTTTATAGGAATTAAATATGTGTATAATTTCCACCAGGTCTAAACATCACCTGTGCCCGCTATACAGATATAATCATTTAGTAATAATTAATTTACTGATACTGTCGCGCAGTGGTATCAGGCTATATTCATATGCAAATGAGGCATGATATTTTGTAATTATTTATGCTAATTAAATGCGTCACCTGAACAAATAAGAGTTTCAACAGATTATAAAGTATGATCATTGCACATCAAAAAAATAAATACAGAAAGTTATGTATCATGTGACACTACTTATTGACCAACCCTCGTACTAAGAAAACGACAGTCCGATGCTACGATGACGATAGTACGATATTACGATAACGATAACGATAGTACGATACTACGATACTACGATACTACGATAACGATAGTACGATGCTACGATTACGATAGTACGATGCTACGATGACGATAGTACGATATCACGATGCTACGATAACGATAGTACGATACTACGATGACGATAGTACGTTGGCGTAAACTGTAGATATTGATACAACTGTCCAATTTACGGAGCCCCGCAGGGGACGTAGAATTTTCTTTTTATTAATTAGTTCCCACGAAATAACATTAGTTAAAATTAGGTCCGCGATAGCTAGTTAAAAATTACAATTCGTTTCCTCGAAATAACAATTCGTTCCCACGAAATAACAATTCGTTCTCTCAATTTAACTATTCGTTCCCACGAAATAACAATTCGTTCCCATGGGAACGAATTGTTATGTCGTGGGAAATAATTGTTAAATTGAGGGAACGAATTGTCATTTTGTGGGAACAAATTGTTAATTCGAGGGAACGAATTGTTACATCGTGTGAACGAATTGTTCATTCGAAGGAACGAATAGTTAAATTGAGGGAACGAATTGTCATTTCATGGGAACGAATTGTTAATTCGAGGGAACGAACTGTTAAATCGAGGGAACGAATTATCATTTCGTGGGAAAGAATTGTTAATTCGAGGAAACGAATTGTTATATCGTGGGAATGAATTGTTAATTCGAGGGAACGAATTGTTAAATTGAGGGAACGAATTGTTATTTCGTGGGAACGAAGTAATATCAAAAATTCATGTCCCCTGCGGGGCTCCGTACCAATGCATGCCACTCTATTTATATATCTTCTATTCTTCTATCCAATTATTTGAAAACGTTTAAACTGAATATATAATTGTCTTGTTAACGGCTGTATTGTTACACTCAATTGCATGATTGTGAATTGTATGTCGTCGAGGACCAGTCAAGAAGGGGAGGTCACTCACTAAAAACCAATAGCGCTCGTCCTCTTGCCAAAATAAACATGAATACCAAATTCGGTTACGATCCATATAGTATAACTTCAGTTATTGCGGACAAGAATACAGAGCACAAACATTTATAAAATGACCGCCAAGGGGAGAATAGTCATCGAACATCGTATTACCGTGATACACATGTTCACCAAATGTGGTTACGATCTGTCAAGTTGAACTCTAGTTATTGCGTGGACAAGCAGTGCCCGACCGCCCGTACAAGGTGAATACATAATACGTCCCGTTTCTTTTGAACGGGCATATAAAAACTGAAGATCGAAATGATATTGAATAGCGCGGGTGCTTGTCGCCAGACTCTAAAAACAAACTCCATTTTGTTCCAAATGCTGGAACCTCTCTAGTCTAAACCGGAAAATAAGAAACTTTATGTGATCATAATTTTGATGGGATTCTTAGTCATTTATCTCAGGTGATAATGCCCAAGGTGTATGATCACTTGGTAGTAACAACAACAACAAGTACCGATTCAAAGTACGTATTATTTTATAGTGTCCTTATTACGTAACGGATTTTGATGAAATATGCCGCATCAAACGCGTCTTGTTAATCTGCATTTGGTGGTCTCTGTAATTTCGCCCAAACTTCTGTCGTTTTTGCGAAGACACCATTTCCGTGTCTCCGACACGGAAATTGATTCTTCGCAAAAACGACATAAGTCTGTGTCAAACTCCCTGGACCACCAAATGCAGCTCATAAAGACGCGTTTGCTGAGCCATATGTCATCAAAATCCGTTGCATATTAAGGAAAATAACAACTAATACTTACTTTAGAGTGGGCGACGTTGTTGTTGTTGTAACCACGTGATCATGCACCTTGATTTATTTGATGAAATTCCATCAAATATTTATTTTATTGCGAAAAAACGATTTTCCTATGGGAATTTAACATGGGGGCTAAAATAGATTTAAGGACAGCGCGTGGAAGTCTACCACATGGACAAAATGGCCATTGTAACATATTTGAGACATCTGTTACCTGGTGAGCTTGTCCTACCACCGAGTTGTATTTTTTTGGGAGTGTTACGGTAGTAGTTTGTCTTTTGATGACTCAACTCAAATAAATTTTCAAAACTTTTCGTTTTTTGATCCTTAAGATTTTTGGAAATTGACTCCGAAACCTGGCGTGATAGCTTGAAAATGATGTAACTAAGAAAACAAAAGTTAGATTTTGAAAATCTATCCACAAATAAAAAAAATATTTAAACCTTTTTTTGGGGGAGGGTGACTTTTTTTTGTTATTGATACAAAAGTACTTAATTTTAAACATTTTAATGTGTTTAATAGCCAAACGTTCGTCGGCAGCAAAACGTGGAACAGACAGTATATGAACCGGCTCGTGACGTGCCATTTCAACAGGATTTTCATATGTGTTCAGGAAAAAAAAAAAAAAACACACCTTTTCATAAATGGACTAGTCTGAACATTATTTTGTGACAATTGGATTGGTCGGGAAACTAGAAATTGACGCTTGTCCACAAGCGTATGTGTATATATGCATCTCCTCCACGCCTACAGGCAGCCACCAAAAATAAAGGGAGATAACTAATGTTAGCAAGGTGAGAGACACCTTTCAGTCATGTTTTATGCAAGTATGAAATATCATGAACATATTCCACAACCATGTTTCGGACGGACATGAAATCAATCTGCGAAAAGAAAAGGGATATAACCATGATACTATAGGAATGAATGGCATTTTTGTGGAATTTATCGGGGTATAAACTTGGAAAAGTCGAGGGAATACTGGACGAAGTTCGGGAGGTCTCGTCCAGTATTCCCGCGACTTTTCCAAGTTTATTTCCCCGATAAATTCCACATAAAGGCCATTCATTCCTTATAATTCCAGCATTTGAAATACATTAATCAAGAAAATGTGTTTATTTTCCGTTTTCTTAAGAATAATTTTAACTGCGCCTCACGGTCACGGAAAGTAGTTCGGCGTGGGAGTTTACTGGGATATAAATTGTGGACAGAGACTTGCTACGGGCCAATCAAATGTTAGGGAATTGTGTAAATAAATTTGTGCTGGAATTATTGAAACTTATTGAGGCAAGAGGAGATGTTTATCTCGTACGCAACGACAACTGTGGTTCGTGGACTATGCACAAAGGGAGATAACTCGAAAAATAGTGAGCCAATAGTTGGCGTTCTTTATGCGTGAGACACCTTTGGGTTGTGGTATATGTATGTGTGAAGTATCATGAAAATATTCTAAAGGGTATCCGAGTTAACAGCCAGGGCCCGGTTGTTCAAAACCTCTGTTAGCTTAGCAGACTGTTAAATCCTTATCAATGCTAAGGATTTAACCGTCTGTTAAGCTAACAGAAGCTTTGAGCAACCGGGCCCAAGACAAACAATCAGTGTGCGATGAAACAAAGGGAGATAACTCGAAAATTAGTGAGGCTAGAGTTTTCATTATGTGGCGCAACACACAAGTGGGTTGTGGTATATGCATGTTTGAAGTTTCATGAAAATATTCCAAGAATACTCGAGTTAGGCTTCAGACAAGAAAACAGTGTGCAAAAAACAAACAAAGGGAGATAATTAAAAAATATAGTGAGTCAAGATTAGTCAATATTACGCGGAAAACACCTTTGCGTCATGGCCTATGCATTTGTGAAGTTTAATGAACGTATTCCAAAGGGTATTCCAGTTAAGATCCGGACACGAAATCGTGGTCTATGTATGTTTGAGGTTTCATGAGAATAGTCAAAGGGTATTCGAATTATGTTATGGACATGACATCAGAGCGATACAAACAAAGGGATATAACTCGAAAATATTTGAGGCAATATTGTCATTCTTGTGCGCGACACACATTTGAGGTTTGCTCTATGTATACATGAAGTTTCATGAAAATATTCCAAAGGGTATTCGAGTTATAATGAAGGACATTAAATCAGTGCGCGAAAAAACAAAGGGGGTTAAGTCACGTACGACACCAACAATGCGGGGATGTCTAACGGAATAACTAACTACGTTGTGTTTTCAGGTTCGACCTTTTTCTTGTTAAGACATTACTAAAATAACAATAAAGATGACGCAAGTGACATCGCCCCAAGCGCCGGACGTCACGTTACAAACGGCGCTCTTTACGCTACGTTACAAATTGCCGACAATAAGTGAGGGAAGCCGTATCATTCTTGCGCCCGTCACACCTTTGGGTCGTGGTCTATGCATGTGTATATTCCAAAGGGTATTCGAGATGCTCCGGACAAGAAATCAGATCGTAAAACACAATGGGAGATAACTCGAAAATTAGTGAAACAAAAGTTGTAATTTGTACACACGACACACACGTGGGTCGTGATTTATGCATGTGTAAAGTTTAAAACATTCGCACGTGTGTCTGAGTTATGATGGCGGAGAATGATGTACGAGAAAAAAACAAAGGGAGGTAACTCGAAAATTAGCACGACCGGTGCTGTCGTCCTTGCAACACACCCGTACAACGTGATCTATACAAGTGTTAAGTTTTATGAAAATATGTCAAAGGGTGTTCGAGCTAGGCTCCGGGCAATAAATCAGTGCGTGGAAAAACAAAGGGAGATAACTCGAAAAATAGTGAGCCAATAGTTGGCGTTCTTTATGTGTGAGACACCTTTTGGTTGTAGTATATGTATGTGTAAAGTTTCATGAACATATTCCAAAGGGTATTCGAGTTATGCTCCAGACGAGAAGAGTCTGCGGCAGACGCGGCGAGGACGCGGATGATACTCGGTGTCAAAGCCATCGTATCCCCGGCTTTCGTCCGGGGGATACATGCACAATTAACATGTCAAAATCCATTCTAATTATATATGAACCGCGTCGTGCGAAAATGTACCTTATGAAATAAATGACGTTATCGAGTAAATGACGTCGGAAATGTCGCTTCCATTTTCGCTTTTGACATGGCTGACGTCGTTACTAACAGCTGGCAATGATACACGATAACATGTATTATCATATGCTTGTCGGCGTTCCTTTAGATAAACTAACGAATTGTATGTAGGCCATTGATTATGTTACCATTTTATACCAACATATAAACGTGTGCTCTCGGTGTTGTTAGGCCTAACAAAAATTGTATTGTGGTGCGGGGAACGGTCCAGAAAAAGCTAGGTAGGGAGGGTAGGAAAATCTTCTTTTTTTTTCTTTTTTTTAAATATTAGCAGACAGCAGTATGTGCTAATATGGTAGAATAGGAAAATTCACAACATTAATAGGCACATACAATGTATTCAGATTAAAACAAGTGTCGTAATACATCTATTTAGCTACTGAAGTGAGATATGGGGCCTGTTTTAAAAAACATTGTACCACAAATAAATTTGAATGACAATTGCAGATATTGTCTATGACATACGATCACATAAGGAATGCATGTGATCGCATGCTGTAGAATATCTCTGCGATTGTTGTACGATAATACTCTGTGGTAAAGGTACAATGTTTTGTGAAACAGGCCAGAGAACATGCATACAAAGTTTCGAGTCAATCCGTAAAATATAAGTCAATACAAACTTCAACTCAGATCCGGACGGACGGCAGACGGCGGATGCACAAAACGGCAACAATATGCTCCCCTAAACAGTTTCTTCCATGAGCATTTACATATGTATAACAAGTTTAGACATCACGTGTGAAAAGCTAACTTTAAAGCTACATGTACATGGTCATACTTCAGGTCTACAATTGTTATTGTCTAAATTAAGCACCTAATTAGTAATTACATGTACCTATTAAACACTACATACCTCTATAATGCCAACATTTGCAAACAGTGCAGATCCAGATCAGCCGGCTCATAACAAGTTGTCTCATCAGTACGCAAAAGACTGTCACAAAGCCGTTTTTAAGCATTATAAGGAACGAAAACGATTTTTTTTTAAAACGGCCAAAAAAGTATAGGGTCGGGGGTGTTTTGCTAGGTAGGGTCGGGTTCCCCGCACCACAATACTTTGTTTTAGGCCTTATTAAAATAATGATCAAAACAAGTAATTTCAATAGCCTGGGAGTATGTTGAGTCCGCAGCCCAGTCCGCGTATGGAAAATACGTGGTTAATCAAAATAGTTTGTATAAATTTAGTTTAGTTTAAACGTAGTTTATTGCATATAAATACAATAGGCTCGGGCTACAAGTTCTCTCAACATTAGTTACAGCCCTCACCTAAGTGTTACAAAGTACAATAATTCAACAGCAAATGGCGATACATGAATACATGTATACAGGCATATAAACACGGATACAAACCAATTATCAAGCGATAAATATATGTTTACATAATATATGGAATGAAAACGGACAGAAAGGTAGAGAAGAGGTGGATAGTGAGATATGAGATTTGGAGAAAGAATAAAAGTTGTTTTTGTCGCCAAGTACATATACTACATGAGCAAATCCATCAATGTATTAGTGCTAGTTGCAATAAATTTCAGTGATCATTAATAACCGGTGGTTGTGGATGATATTGGCAAATCGAATGGAATACATCCGATATGGATTACGTTACATACATCTATCAACGAAGTTACTCAAATCGTTTTGTAGTTTTAATATAATTTTGTACAGAATTGAAGATAATAATATTGTTTTCATTGTTTTGTTCAGGTATGCCGTTCAAAAGCATGTGCGCGTTCAGGTTATGAAATCGTTGCAGTGACTGGCGTAGAATGAGACGCTGTACATGATATTTGTTGCATTCAAAGAAGTAATGTTCAGCGTCTTCTACAATTTCGCTACACTCGCAGTAGGGAGTTTCTCTGATATGGTTATTGCAAAGATCGGAATTGAGACTGCTACATTTATTACGAAGTCTTGCATGCATAACTGACGAAAACCTGTCTCCCACTAAGTAATATGGTGGTATTTCATATTGAGTGTATAATTGTTTGGCGCATGCTGTTTTAAAGTGTCTAAGACTATCTACATTTCTCATTGAAGGATCAATTTAGGACTGACCACGGTGTACATGATATACGTCTACATTAATTTGTATACTTAAATAAGTGATACCAAGTGGATAAAAAGTAACTTCATGCTAGTGAAAGTTGCCGAAAAAGCCTAGACCGAAATCTTTTATCGACTCGCCTCTCCTATATTTAACACACATTTTATGGCTGTGAGTCACCCTGCGTGACGGTGAAACCCGTACCATATACATAATAATTCCAGCACAAAAATATTTACACAATTCCCTAACATTTGATTGGCCCGTAGCAAGTCTCTGTCCAAAATTTATATACCAGTAAACTCCCACGCCGAACTACTTTCCGTAACCGTGAGGCGCAGTTAAAATAATTCTTCAGAAAACGGAAAATAAACACATTTTCTGGATGGATTTATTTCAAATGCTGGAATTATAAGGAATGAATGGCATTTTTGTTGAATTTATCGGGGATATAAGCTTGGAAAAGTCGCGGGAATACTGGACGAGGCCTTCCGGCCTTCGTCCAGTATTCCTGCGACTTTTCCAAGTTTATACCCCCATAAATTCAACAAAAACACACCCGTTATCCGGAGATACGCAACTAGGGGAGGAGAACATGGAAAGGGGAACGCACAAACTAGTGGGAATTTGGAGGTTTGTAAAATTAGCTAAAACAATATATTTTATGCATGATCAGAACAATGTGAGCTTGCAACGTTGAGGAAGAATGATTGAAGCACATGTAGCAAAAATATTGAGCTCGAACGCCGTCGTAAAAGTTGAAAATTTATAAATTCAATATAGGATTTTATTTTTTTTTGTCATTTTTGTTTAAAAAATCGTCTTTCCTGCACCAATCGTATGCTTTTCAGCACTATCAGGCATACAGTTATGTTTGCTGATCATTTACACTGATACCTTGAAAGCGACAGTGACCAGGATCTTCTGAGAAAAAAATGGCGGCCGTTTTATGCACCGTGGTATAGCGCAAAATGGTGCACAAAAACTATGGGACTGGAGGACACAAATTGGGGGACGAGTGCACACAAACTGTGGAACGCGCTGCACAGAAAATGCCAATATACGTGGGTTTTAAGTTGCAAATTCGCCTATGTACGAATTACACGAATTACGTGTAATAACCGGGCTTATGGTATATTTGTGTAAATACCCTAATTCGTGTCATATGCAGAGTTAATTACGTGTCCACTTTATTAGCGGTGTAATACCGGTTTCCCGTCATATCGGCCATATGCTCACCACGTAGACACTGCGCGACTCATCGGCCAAT